>CAKNWT010323847.1:481-18629 GCA_932066315.1 Andricus coriarius
AATTAAGCCCTGATGATCTGAGGAAAGCAAAAGTTTGCTTCTTCGACAAGGACTCTTTTTCTACATTTCTGTGAAAATTTCCGTGCATTTTCTTGTGGAGTAGCTCTTGATGGAATTTTTGAACTTCTGGAAGCTCGGAGAGAATAGAGGATGATTTGACATGGATAGGAAGGAAGATGCAATATATGTTAAGGCAAATAGCGGAAGAACAAAGAAGTAAGGGAGAAAGAACGAGGGTTAAGTATGGAAGAATACAGATTGAGGGTGTATTGTGGGATCGGCACGAAGAAAGGGAAGATCTGGTAAGAAATAAGGTGCCGGGAAACTAGCAGAGGCAGGATGAAAGGGGATGGGAAAGGCTAAGGGAAAGATTACCAAGAGGTTACAAATGGCAAGTTCAAAATGCAAAAAAGGAAAAATAAAAAAGGCAGTGCAACGGGAGGAATGGTGATAGTGCTAAGGAACGAATGTGCAACAGAAAAGGATGAGAAAGAGAGGAAAGATAAAAAAAAGAAATAATAGTAGAAGAGGTAAATATGGAAGGAGAGAAGTAGAAGATAGTGGGGGCTTATGTGAACAGTGATATGCAGGAGACATTAGAGGAGATGAGGGAGCTGGTGGAAGAAAGTAAGCAAGAGATTAGGCTCATAATAGGAGGAGATTTTAATGCGAGAACAGGAGATAGAGGAGGAAGGAAATGGAGTGGAGAGCAAGTAAGAAAATCCAAAGACAAGATACTGGACGGTGAGGGAAAGAAATTGTTAAACAGTCTAGGAGAGATGGGATGGTTTATTCTAAACGGAAGTATAGAGGGGAATGAGGAAGGGGAATATACACGTTCAGGAGGCAAGAGGGGAACGGTAATTGATTATGTGGTAGTAGGGAACGAGATAAGAGAGAATGTTAAAAAACTAGTAAAAAGAGCAGGAAGAGGGGATTGGTCAATGGAACGTAAAGAACAGTTTAAGGACGACATTTAAGTAACCGACGAAATGGAAATAAAGATAGGGGAAATAAAAAGAGTATTAGAGTGCACAAGCAAAAAGGAAGTTAGTGAAGGGCAGGATAGAGGTGGATGAGATTAGGAATGTAAGCAGAAGAAGAAGGAAGTCAGAAGGGGATTAAGAAAATGGAAAAAAGCGAAAAATTAGTAGAGAAGAATATAGGAGAAAAAAGAAGGACTATACTAAGTTGTGTGATAAAAAAAGAGGAGGAAAATAAAAGGTTTGAAGAAGAAGCGGAGAAGGCTAGGATGAAAGAATGGATTCGGAAGGTGGTAAGTAGAGAGAGAAGAAGAAGGAAAAGTGTAAACCAGAATATTGAGATGGTAGAATGAAAAAAATATTTTATGGAATTACTAGGAAGGGTAGAGAGGAAAGTTAGGAAAGGAGGAAACGGTGGTAGTGAAACCGATGAGGAGAAGGACATTACAAGGGAGGGGTTCAAAATTAGAGGAACGGGTATGGGTAATGTGTAATAGAGTATGAACAGCAGAGTTATAGAAAGAAGGAGCAGCGGTACCTATAGTGAAGAAAGGCAAAGGGGAGGCGGTTAAAAATGCGAGGAGTGTGACGCTGATGCCAAAATTGTATAAAGTATATGTAACAGTTTTGTCGGATAGACTGACAGGGTTTAGAAAAGGGATGCTGGTGATGGACAATATATATGTTCTGAACTATCTGGTAATTAAAAATATTAAAGAAGGGAAAGGGGCAATGATAGTAATATTCGCAGACTTAAAAACGGCGTTTGACTGCTTGGATCAAGTCGAGATAGAAAAAGGTATGGCGAATAAGGGGATAAGATAGTGTTTATGGCAGAAAATGAAGAAGGGATGACGGGCTTAGAAAAGGAGAAAGAAAGAATCGACTGGGAGATGGAGGGGAATGAACTAGGAAGAAGGAAAGGAGTTTAAATATTTGGGCTATACCTTGCTGATTAATGGGGATCATAGAGCTCATGTAAGAGAAAGTATAAACAAAGCGACAAGGATAATGAAACCGATATGGAAAATAGGAAAAAGTAGGTTCAAGAAAGATTTGAAAAGGGGAATGTGATTATTTGAGCCTCTGGTATTGCCGGTATTAGGTTATGGAGCAGAGATATGGGGATGGAAGGAAAGGAAAGAGATTGAGAGTTTACAAGAAAGGTATATAAGGTGAGCGCTAGGAGGAGACTGGAGGACGCCTCAATATATGGTGAGAGAAAAAGCACAGAGGGATAAATTAAGTACTAGAGCGGGTACGAGAGTAGTAGTTATTATGTAATAGTAGAAGAAGATTGAGATGCGGATGCGCTCGCTTTCTCGATTTTCATCGCTCGCTTATTCTTTCGACAGTAAAATTGCGCTACATTAATATAGAAGTAAGGAGCTAGATATAAGAGTTGATGCAAATAGTTGAAAATATTTGTAAATTGCAAGGATGAGATAATATAAAGTTTTCAGATAGAGAAATACGACCTGTGACGCTGAACGAAAAGGTTACAAGGCGCGATTGCATACTCTGTTGTACCAGAAACACTCAGAAGTCTCGCGTTCTTCGCATAAACGTCTGCAAAACCGTGCCGAGGAACTCCGGAAGAGAGGTTATATAACCGAAGCGCCTGCTTAACCGCAGCCAGAACAAGCCGGCAACAGAGAAAGAGCGGCGACACTGAGAGATAACCGCGAGCAGGCATCCAATAGAGGAAGAGCGATGATTCAGGTCCCGGATAAATATCAAAATTCAGGTTTCTCTCAAGCTTAGGATCTGGATGAACTATATGACGAGCTCCTTGGAGATTTTCCCGAAGAACCCTACCTCTGTACTAACAATTCCAGTATATATAATGCACCGAGAGCTTTGGCAGATGCAAACCGTAAAACAAATCCAACGGCTGATCCTAAGACCAACAGACGAATGCATCAACTCAGCACAAAAATAGGCTGGACAAGTCAGTACGCTTCCCACAGTCAGTGTGTGATTTACTACATAATGTCTGGCAGGACTTTCACTGCCAAGCCTCGACAGTTCGCGCGCGAACTGCGGAACTGTCATCACACACTCAACAAGTCAATGCTACTGACCATCAGGCAGCATATTGTTGACAGAATACGAGTACTATTTGACGCTAGGAGAATCTAGAGCGGATCGAGAGCTGGTTCAGAGAAAATCAACTGGTTTTATCTGACCCATCTCGACTCTTCCAAGACAAAAAATAATTCTCCAGTTACTGTCGTCCACACGCCCACAACAGAGGAGGTCGAGGAATTTTGGAGAGAAGTCTACGAACTCCGACGTCTATTGGAAGAATACTCAAAGAATGTAAATAGCTTCAAGGAGATGTGCAGTGCCCTCATAACACTTGAGGAGGAATGCCTACCTATCACTACCGAGGAGATGAAAAACGTATTAAGAGGTGGAAGCTGTTGGAAAGCTTAAAGGTTCATCTATACATCGTGAGATGCATAGAGAGATTAATGCCGCTTTGGAAAACCAGACTTTCGATCTCATCTGGAGAACATTGAGTGATCACTAACAGTGTCACCTTTCAGAGAGGTCCTCTCCCCTTTTTTTCCTCACATTAGTTCCGCTATCTGTCGCACTTCCCCATTCCGAAGTGTGCCTCTGCGGCAAACCTGGACATCGGAAGCATAAGAGCTCAACAGACCTATTGATATGGATAGCCGTACATGAAATTTCTGAATTTTGAAAAAAATGCTCTAAAATTTTTTGAAAATGCTCTAACTTTTTGAATTTCTATCCAAAGTAGCTGGTTAACGAACTCGATATTTCTTTTTCGTCCTTGAAACTGTGTGCCAAAGCGCAATTTAATCCGATTAGTGTTTCAAAATTTATGCGATATACAGACGACGAAGACAACGAAAGACGGACAGACACAGAGCCGCATTCAGGACGTGACATCTGTAAAAGATAGGCTCCGATGCAGATACCAACGTCTCATCCTATGGATATGGTCTCCCGAATTGCCGGCGATGAACAAACTATCTGCGACGAACATGCTTGCCGTCCCAGTAGTACTCTATGCATTTGGAGTGATTCCATGGACGAAGGACGAGCTCAGATCCCTCGATACCGGGTCCCGAAAGGTTTTGCACATGAACAGAAGCTTGCACCTTAAGTTTTCTGTTCTACGACTTTACATCTAACGCCGTCAGGGTGGTCGTGGAGTACTGAATCTTGTATGGCTTCACAACAGGATCATTCTGGTTGCAGCACATGCAGTCGCAAATGGACAAGACCCTCTTCTTAAAATGGTCAGGAAATATGAAGAAGTCGGAAAAAGGTCATTTCTGTACAAAGCAGTGGAGGAGGCTGATGAAACACTTGGTCTTGACTTCAGTATCAGGGGTGAGCAGAATGCATCTAATTTTATGAATCTCGATTACTCATTCCTGAAGACCTGGATTAAGAAAGCAGAGGAGAAAAACTTTCACAAACAGATCCTCGACAAGAGGATGCACGGCATCTTCAACAGAAACGTGGAGGGTCAGTCGATGTCGTATGAGCTAACGTTTGCTTTCCTTAAATCATCTGGATTGAAGTCGGGCACGGAGGGTTTCATTTTGGCATGTCAAGACGGTGTCTTTAGGACACATACTATCTAGATATCCATCTCAGGCGGGAACTATCTACATCCAAAGGTATAATGCGGCACTAAGAGTGCTTTATTACCATCTCTGTCACTCTTACAGCATTAGCCCGAACCCTGCTCCGCTAAGCGCTCCCAGGGAAATAAAGACCTTATAAGGGAGTTGCAACGGTTATACCCGAAATAATCAGTTAAGATGATTAACGTGATCATCGGCGCTCTTGGAAGTGCCAAGGTTTCACTGGTTGATAGCCTGAAAAGCATCCTTGTCTGTCAACAAAATTCTGAGACACCTGCGGGGAAAATGCAAAAGGCGGTGGTCCTTGTTTCTCTCCGTGTCCTCAGGTTGCACGAAACTTTGGTCGGATCATCATATTGAATTTGTCGCAGACTGTAACCACCTATCTCACGGTAGTGAGACGTGGTTACAGCTTAAATTTTACCGCGATTTCGCTGGGAGCCGGTGCAATTTTTCAGATTAGCACCCGCTCCCGGCGAAATCTTGTGGGTGTCCTTATGACAAACTTTTAACTATATATAAGTGCCATAAGTGTGATTCATCGCAGTTCTACTGGAAGCCGGTGTGATTTTTAGATGGCAGTTGCTCCTAGTGGGACCCTGCGGTGGTTGTTTCACCTCCCGATATCAAATCAAATTGACCGTTTCTCGTTGGAAATGTGTCTTGATTTCTTTTAATTAAGATATCACCCTTTTAGATCTCAATTGAAAGAAATGTGCAATACCAATCCCGTACTCTCTACCTCCCAGGGGGATCTGGTGAATTTCGTAAATCGGCCCATCCGTAGGCACGTACAACATTTGGATGTGTTCCACCTGGACGGATGAAATTCATATATGTGCCAATCAGAACAATTGACAAGAAACTGGAGTATGCCCAACACTTGTAAGCCCCGGACGACACAAATAACAGGTTGTAATAGCGCTGTTATTGAGCCTGCGCTGCATCTAAGTATATCTTCATCAGATCATGTCACGCATCGAGCTTTTTGATCCTCTCAATTCAGGCGTCGACTTTCCCGCATGGTAAAACTAGTGGCACTTCCGGCTGCACATGATCAAGGAGTAATCCGGATGGAAGTAGGTCTCAGCCGAAATTGAGGAAGGTCGGCGAAGTCTTTAGCGACGAGTGATACGCGGTATTATAAGCGAAACGGAAGTAATTTAAGAAAACATCCCATTTTCATTTGTATCTTTAATATAAGAACCGAATATCGTTTTAATGACTCTATTGACGATATCAACCGGGATAGTTTGCGTGTCCTGCTCAGCTGTTTTGCTTCTACGGACTTTATATTTCGCACGGAATTCGTCCACCATCTTGTTGCAAAATTCCCTACCGTTATCAGTGAACAGGAATCTCTGTGTTCCCCAACGGCTTCATATAGCGTCATGGAAGGCTTTTGCGGTCGCGGGACCGGTTGCGCTTCTTAATGGGATGATGTCTATACATTTGGTAAAGAAGTTTCGAAAATTCAATATAAATTTATGTTGGGTTGAGTAGAGGGTATAAGGTCCCATAATATCATCTGGAACCATACACCATGGTTGTTCAATGACGGGATATCCCATTTCGCCTGGTGTTCAAAATTACTCTACTTTGCATTATTGACAGGTGTAGAACCTATCGAACCTTACCACATCTCGATAGAAGCCGGGCCAGTAGTATAGAGTGGCTATTCTATGGTATGTCTTTTCGACCCCCATGTGTCCTGACTGATAATTATTATGCACATTAATCAGAGCAGGATGGGTGATGATACAGGAACTCGTATTCTATTTTCCATGTTGGAATATTGTGTGGCGAGTGCTTTATATCTGTTATTCGCTTGGAGTATCAAGTATCTTCTGTAACCAAGATGTCTGCCGGTTTTTCGATTTTGTCTTGATCTTGAGTCATTCTGGAGAGAAAATCGGGTACTACATTTAAGGCAACTTTACTGTATTGCAACTCGAATTCGTACTCCAGCAGACTCAATGGCCAACGTGCAAGCCTTCTAAAAGGATCTTTGAGCGACTGGAGCCACTTAGGACTATTGTCAATGGTTATTACGATGAAATTAAAACCCTTCAAGTGCCATCTAAACTTCCAAACGGAGGTTTCGATAATAAGATGTTACTCGGTCAGCACCATTGCAGGTCTGTCTGACTGCGGCCTGAGTCCGGTTGAACTGGCATCCATTTGTAAAGCAAACAGGTAAGCGAAATTTGGATATGACACCAGTGGTGCAGAGACGAGTGCCTTTTTATAACCTGGAAGGCCACTTCTTGTTCATCGTGCCAAATCCAAGGACACTTTTTGAGAAGCAAGCGAGTAAGGGGTTCGGGAATCGAAGCTAGATTTGGTATAAATCTATGATACCAAGACGCGGTACCTTAAAATCTCCGGAGTTGTCTTACATTCTTTGGAGCTGGGTATTCAATGACCGGAGCCAATTTCTCTGGATCAATTTTAAATACTTCGTTATTCACCAAGTATCCTGAAGAACGGATTTCGTTCCGAAAAATATATATTTCTCCGGATTTATAGTGAGGACCGCGGCACCCGCTTTCTCCAAAACCTGTGTAAGCCATTTTATGTGGTCCTCAAATGTCTTGCTAGCGATGATGATGTTATTAAGGTAGGCCAAGGCATATGGTTCTAATTCTGCACCTATTATGTGATCTATAAATTTCTGGAAGGTCGGGGCCAAATTAGTTCAACCAAAAGGCAATCGAGTATAATAAAAGTGACCAAGGCCTGGCACTGAGAAGGCAGTAATTTCTTTACTCTTTTGTTCGAGGGGTATTTGGTAGAATGCTATTTCAAGGCCTAACGTTAAAATACAATTAGCTTTCTTTAGCCTGTCTAATATATTCGACATTGGTGCCAACGGACAAGCTTATTTTTGGAACACTTATTAACGGCCCTATAATCCACGCAAAGTCTATAAGATATGTTAGGATTTCTGACAATCACTGGTAGTGAGGCCCATGGGCTCTCTGACGTTTCCACTAGTCTCTTATCTAATAAATCGTCCAGGATTTTGTGGAGCTCGTCCAAAACCGCGAGGGATCGACGATACGCTTTTTGTTTCATAGGCCTATGGTCACCGGCGCCGATTTTATGTCCTGCTGGCTTATTTTTGCCTAATTTTGAGGATTTAGGGGCTTTTTCTGCTACAAAGTTTTTCCTATTTTAGTCTTTTCTTCGGTTAACTGCTTAATAGCTGCACAGTCCTCATACTAAGAGGGGGTTGAGAGCAAATCCATCGTGACCAAGTATGGTGTGGCATGTTCATAGACCATTTTTAACGGGTCGGTACTACCGTCGACTATCAATTTAAAAATCTTGATAGCATCCATGCCTAACACACACTGGTATTTGCAATTAATAACTGCTTTAAAAACAAGCTGGTTTTCTGCGGTGTCGAGATTCGCCGGAACGAATACCCACCCTATTACAGTCTCCATTGTCCCATAAGGAAGCATGATCGCTGGATGAGAAAGGAATAGAAAGAAAAAAAACTGACAATCGGTTTTACGGCAGCAACTACCTCTAATGCTCAAACCCTTTTTAGTTTTTCAAATTGCGTTTAGATTTATAGTCAGGGGTAAGGTAGTCGGGTTTTCAGATACCTGGGCGGCCGCAGGTGAAGCAATACATTGCTATATCCCTATGGACATTAAAAGTGATAGTGGTCGAGAGGGCCTGGTATCCGGTCTGCTAGACAATTGCGGCAGATTTGTGTTAGTGGGGTGCAAGAATTATCTCCAGAGGATATCACATCAGCATCTACCGGTTCAGTCTTATCTGAGATTTCATTTTTATTTTTAGCCTTACCCTTTTTAGTATTGGATTTAGAAACCAGATTATCAATAAACGGTTTTAACTCTACTAAGGGTTCGGTAAGAGACTGTTCTAAAGCGGCACAGGAGCATTCATTGAATGTTGCCCCCCTCGCCTCCTAATCCTTACCCGAATGAGCTAATTCCTCGAAAGTTTTAAAGTCCTGACGCTTAATATGATTCTTTTAATCAGAGAGTAATCAGCGATGGGCATTATCTAGCTGCTCTTGTCTAGTGCCAGAGTGGTCTACTTTATTATAAAGACGATGTAGACAGGTGAGATAATCTTAGATTTTCTCTTTAGAGCCTTGAGTTCGCGTTCTAATCTTTTCCCTAATTCTGCGATCAATATTATCACATGAAGCGCTTATTACTTTGGCATATTTCACCGGTGAGAATAACTTATTTTCCAAAATTTTTCTAAAAAATTTCTCTGAGCTTGTGGAAGAAGAAGCCTCAAAATAAATGTTCAATGGGCGAACTATTTCACCAATATCGTTGTTTTGATGGTGTGCGCGCCATAGGAATATTTTCAACGTGACTAATCGGGTTTCCCAGGATATTTAATTAACTTTTGTTTGTATACGAGAAACAAGGTAGTGGCTGACTTAAGTCAATAACCAGAGAAATAAATATTGGGTGTGCTGATTGGTGGTTAGAAAACTGAACGAATCGCGAGGGTGCCTTATTACTTGAGACTGGCGGAATTGCAGCCGAAACTGTAGAATTACGCATTGCTTTCGCTGTACTTGTATTTGCTACAGTCGTAACCGTCGATGCAGGAGTCGTAGTCGCGAATCCTTCAGTGAAAGCAGAAATCCCATTAGAAGACCGTACTCTGCGAATATTGAAAAAAGAAGGCGTTTGTACACCTGGTGGGTTACTGCACGGGAAGGAACGACACGGTTGTCGGTGTCGGCTGATGCGCGAAACAGAAAGTATCATGTGCGGGAAACAGACAGCGTCACGGCAGGGGTACTGTGGCGCGGTAAAGTTCTGACAGACGCCCGTCTGCGCACGAGAGAGGATACTACGTATGTCAGAGAGACGGCGTACATGCTTGTAATTTGGCACAGGGGAAAAAAGGCAGCGTGGGAACGTAGTGTGATTGTTGGGTACTATACTTTCTGCTATAAAGTGTGTATTGGTTAAGCCCAAGTGGCTCTATTTACTTCCCAAGCCACGCGATGGGATTATACGTATATACGAAGATACGTATGCATATATTCAAATGACAAGTCGAAATGCTTTCGGTTAATTTTAATCGAAAGTGAATGAGATTAAAAGTATCCTTTGGATAATATACGGAGCCACTGTGGCTTTTAACGTACTCCCGTCCCTTTTGTCGTTGTTGGAGGATCCCATCAAGAGGAGTGAGTATAATCGCGCCGAAAGGTTATCTCCGCGATATCTAGTAATAAAACGTCCCATGAACACTCATATAAATGTTGAAAATACAAAGCAGATAGTGGATTCTTTATGCGTGGGTTGATGAAATTAAAAAAGATTTAACTTAAGCATATTAAACAAGTTTTGTTAATTTGGAGGTTGTGTTAAATTTTTTTAGCTTTTTGGTTAGCCAAAGCACAAGAAATTGATTATCTGACACAATTACCCATTATCAAGTATCTACTAAGTTAATGCTTCACATTATTCACTCAAAAAAAGCGAAAACAAGCTTACTTCTGGCATCTGCAAGATATGAATATATATTTTGTTCAGATCTGTGATTTTAAACGTCTTGCTTGGCATGCCAGCCATTTTGCAACCATTTGAGGCTTGAACTGATCTCGTATCGAAACCTTTGTCACGTTTCTTTGCGAAATTTGCAAGTAATTTTTCCAAGAAAACGTTATGGAAAAATTTCTTGCAAATTTCGCAAAGAAACGTGACATAGGTTTCGATACGAGATCAGTTCAAGGGCTTTGAAAAATTTATGCAAATTTTGCAAAGAAACGTGACAAAGGTTTCGATACGAGATCAGTTCAAGCTAAGAAGACACAGGCGCCTCAAATGAGGGGAGCAGCTTAGCTATTTACAAGCAACCAGTTCTGACTTCCGAAAAATTCAACGCTACTCACTCGACCAATCAAAACAGAATATCTTCCAGGCGCCAGCAGCAAGATCAATACAATGCCTCAGAAGCACGCGCAGACATTGGCTCAGCCAATACGCCGCGCCTAGGTTCTCTCAAAACCTTCGTCTTGTAATCACGACTGATTATTAAATTAAGCAGGTTTTCTCCAGCCGATTCGCGACCAAAGATTAACGGCGTATTGATTTTGAATTTGATTCAAAATATTTTAGGGACCTTTGCGTTAGTCATAATTAAAAGATAGTGTGGTGAGTCCCATTTCGGCCGGTCGTTAAACCGTGGATCATCTTATCGTGAGCCCGCCAAAAGTCGGCCGTAGCTGCACGTGGCTTTACCCTTAGAGGAGGGTAATTCAGTAATCCCCTGCGTGGGAAACGTCGTGCGAAGTGGATGTAGGGATCCGTTGGTGGTGTCAATCCTAAACACATAAAGGACATACGAGCGCTAGTAAAAGGTCAATAATTAATTCGGTTCACCGTCAGACATCCCTCAAGACCAATTGTACTTAGGTGATCCTCCGGTAATATTGTCCTATACTTTGACAGTTTCGGTAATCTTCGTCCACCATCGGATCTTGTAGATTACCTTGATGCTGGTAGCGTAATAAAGTACAATTATGCTAGATATCAAGACTACGATAGTGTTGAATGTTGACGTTTGTGTTTAAGATTTCGATGTGGACAGCTGCATATAAAATATGAATACTGTCTATATAAGAGTGTGTGTTGAACTGATTAAAGACATTTTAGAGAATACAGTAGCACCTGTCAAATCGGCACTCGTCGCATCGAAATCCTCGAAGGACTGTAGTCCCTACTCTTAAACCTCTCCACTAGCCACAATAGGGGGAGCTGCTAAGCAAGTATGGCAGTCGGTCGCGTGTTTAATCGCTCTTCAAAATTTTGGTTGTTTACGGGCTGAGTTCGTGCAGTGTGATCAGTAAAGTGCTTTCAAAGTAACTAATTGTCACTAATTTTTTCGTTTCTAGTGGTTTGTGAGTGTTACAACCATTACCGCAGTCAATTTTGAGCAAAAACCTGTTGTCGTTTAAACTGCCAAATTTCTCAAGGTTGTTGTGTCAGGTGTACAGTGTGTTAGTGCTGCTACCTCTGTGTCATATCAGTTACTCGACATAATGGTTCTGGAAATCTCTATGGATAAATTTGAACTTTTAATACAGAAAATTTGAAATCTGGAGTCCTCATTCTCAGCTCTCCACAGCAAAATTACCATCTTACGCTGGAAAATCAAGAGCTTGAAGTCGAGCAAGAAAAACTGAGGTCGTTTATTACGGAACAAGACCGGAGAATTGAGGTAATGGATAGAGCAATATCTTGATATTGAAATTTGCTCAGACCAGGTCCAATCTGTTAGACGGATTTGAGGAAACGTCCAAGACAAACCCCGTCCCCTCCTAACTCAGCTACGTTCCTTTAAGGATAAGAAAGTGATCTTATCGCAGCTGAGAAAATTATGCGGCACTGGGATCAGCATTGCAGAGGACTATACTAAAAAACTCCAAAATTAAAGGAAGACTCGGCTTCCATACCTTAAGGAGGCTAGTAATTGTGACCCGAAAGCTTCCTTGGGCTATAATATATTATATGTAGATGGCAAAAAATTGGAGTCCAACGATCTGTCAGCGTAGGAGTCTGCAATACAGAATGCCAAATTATCTGGGAAAAGGGCGGAACCATTTGAAAGAAGGAAAATGGGGGAAGCAAGCGACATACAGGGAAAGGTGAAGCGCAAGGCTTCTGAATTCCCACCCGCCATTATCAAAGAGCGGGCGGGAAATCTTACGAAATGAAATTTTCACAATCGGCTATCATCAAGCAGCGAGACGAAGAAGAAAAATACAAATGGTTAAATGAGCGAAATACATCAGGACGAGTCAACAGTACTACAAACTTCTTCTTCTGGAACTGTCACGGTTATGCAAGATTTTTAAACTCATCTATTAATTATAATAAGTTTGATATTATAGCAATCGTCGAAACCTGGCTCGCTCAAATTCCCAAAAACTTGTACGCTGATAATAAATATAATCATTTCTTCTCTAACGGTTTAAAAGAAAAATCAAAAGGTAGAGCCAGTGGCGGCCTATCTCTTTTCATAAATAAACCTTATTATAATAGTGAGCTCATAGATAAATCAGATTATTGGATTTTGGTTCGAATTTATAGTGCAAATAAAATCTATTTCATTGTGGGAATCTGCTATTTTAACCCAACGGTAGATACAAAAGTAAGCCTACAAGTTTTCGAGGAAACCTTATGCGCTCTGTCAGAGAAATACAACAACGTTCCTATCACTATATAAGGCGATTGCAACTGTGGAGTGGGGGGATTGAGCCAGGGCCCACCTAATATGTTTTCTCACACAAATTTTTCAATTTACCTAGAGAGTCACGATGTTGCGCACAACAGGACGGGGCTGGGATTGGTAGAACTGATGGAGGTAAATGAGTTTTATCTTTTAAATGGTAGATCGCGGAGTGAATATCCAGCCCACTTTACGTACGTTAATGCAGGGGATATAAGTGTCAATGACTTGGTTTGGTGCAATGCTGAGGCATAAGGTATACTTGACGACTTCAAAATGGATCAATCCACACATACCTTGGATCATGTCCCGGTCTTAGTCTCCTCTTTTTGCTCTCCCCCCACAGCTCGTGACTCAAGTGCGCTGAATGTGAACAAAAACAAAAGCTTGACGCTTCTGAGATGGACAGGCGACAAACCGAAGATCTTATCGAACGAATTATACTTGTCTCACAGACTAGGGGTTAATTTTGGGAAATTCGACATAGATTATCTTAACTCAAACCTTACCGAGGCTATTATCGACAGCGTCAAAAAAGCAGATATGTGGCCAGTGACAAAAAATGGTACTGAGAAATTTTACCGTGACAAAGCTTGGTTTGATTCTGACTGTCGCCAAAGCAAATCATATCTTTCTAGTGCGTTGAAAGAAGACAGCAGTGCTAATTTCTCGGATGAGGCTAAGTTGGTTTATGTTAAGGCTAAAAAATCGTACCAAGCACTGATAGCTAAGAAAAAAGAGAGTTTTGAATCCAATATTCTAATGAGCCTTAAGTATGTCAAGGATAGCAAAAAATGTTGGGATACTGTTAATAGATTCAGAGGCTTAAAAATAAAATATACAATCCTTTCTACAAAAGCTTGAGAAAACTTCTTCCATCTGACACTTCCTCTCAGACGTCTGTCACCGTAGTTGCTTACGGATGTGCGACATCCATTATTGGATAGCAGAATTACAGCTAACGAAATTTTTTGTTTCAATTGACAAAAGTAAACTAAATAAGGCTCCGAGGCCGGATCAAATCTCAAATAATTTTTACAAAAACTTGCCGCCCAATCGGCTTTTTTTTTAAACATTTTTAAAATAAAATGCTTGAAAATGAATATATACCGCTCGAATGGAAAAAATCTTTAACCAAGCAGGTTTTCGCCAAGATAGTGGCTGTATGGATAATATTTTCATTTTGGCATCTGTTTCGCAAATTTACTTACAAAAAAAGAATAGACATAGCTATACCATTGTGGTGGATTTTTTTCAAGAGATTTTCTATCGGTTAATCGCTCTCACATATGATCAAAACTATTTGATATTGGGGGCAGCTCAAAAATAATTAGAATTCTAAAAATTCTGTATGAGAAAGCCTCCACTTGCATTAAGGTGGAGAACGAGTTCTCGGAGGAAATGCCGGTCACTGAGGGAGTTCTAGAGGGAGATATTTTGAGCCCAATCGTGTTTAAACTCTCAACCTCGGATATCGAGATTTTTTTTAGACAAAAAGGTCTTTTGAGTCTCAGAATCATGGGTGAAACGGACATTATTTGGGCTCATTTACGTGGCTGATTTAATATTTTTTGCATAATCTAAAATAGACGCAATTAGAAAACTCAATGCTTTCCATTGGTCCCAATCTTATAACTCAAATTGATACTATAGGTGATAGATACCGTGATTTTTTCTATTCGCGGGATCTGTTAAGATTGGAAAATAGTAATTTTAGTTATACATACCGTAAAATTTTACACAATGATGCGCTACTCCAGCAATATCTTCTATTCAAAGTTCCTTTTCTTTTTAAGCGCATTTTCGCTCAATTGAGAACTTCCTGCAGATTCACCATTAATTTGACCTCTAAAGCTGGAACAACTGTAATCGATCGACAACAGATTTGCCAGTTATGTAATCTAAGAGAAAATGAAGATCTCTTACACATCCTCGCGAAATTTTCAATCTACTCGCCCATTAGAAACCATTACTTGACTAACATTGATTTGATAACCGAGATCAATCTTCACATCTTATTGTCAAATATAAACCCTGGAATGCTTCGCTCGATATACAACTTTATGAGTACATATTTAAAAATAAGAGCTTTCTCTCTATTTGAATAGTGCACTGCCGGAACTCAACAATTTTATCGTTTTTTTAATAGTGGCCTTCCCTTGCTACAGAATCTTGTATTCTTAGAGGCAATAAATATACATAGTACATACATACATACATACATACACTAGCCATAATAGGTACGCGCGTGCGCACAGAGTGGCTGCAAATGCCACACGATGGAAGTCAGTGCTGTAGGTACAACAATTTAACGGTCGGCCAAAGATTAGAGCCCTGAACATTTTTAAATACGTTACTACCAGGAGGTGTAGCTAAGATTTGTTTCTGCGACCTTCGTGATCGGAAGTGGAGACCCGGTCCGTCCCGATCCGACGATTTCTACTGTAAGACCATCGCTAAAGAATCATTTACTCTTGCTATAACAGGAAACTCTTCCGTGCTAGACGCAGTGTATTTTCTACCAATTAAACTCTCTCCTCGTAAGAACTACGCACTTGAACTCGTTGAAATAATCACATTTAATGCGATTCCTAACTTTGACACTGAAAGTAATAACATCTATGTCGGTGATCGAGTATTTATTAAACCCATTGCAAGCTATGAGATTAAAGACATTGAGAGCTATGTCCAAAAGACTCAAACTTAATAATAACACACTGTGCAGTGGGACAAAGGGTGATCGTGAAGTGAACTTTTAACCATACAGCTCTATTGGACAATTGTTGGGATACACACTACTTGTGAATCCCTCAAGAGGTAAAACACAATCCAGTTTACAAATAGCACGCAAGGCGCTAACACCTCAGAACGTGCTCTTGCTGCACCGGGCTTGGCCTGACGATCAGAACTCATCAAAAACAAAACTAAAACGTATATTCAAGATATTTACCGTCTCCTTCTGTTGCAAAAAAAAATGGAAGAAATACTAAACATTGAATCACCAGTGAGATTTTATGAATCCAGAGCTCACTATAAAATTCATGCACATCAGCCTTATGCCTCATCATCATTCAGTAACAGTGATGTAAATTGAGATAATTAATAAGCAGTCGCGGACAATTGTCCAGGGATTGTCCCGAAGGAATAACCCCTAAGCGGAGGCGTGACAACCGTGCCGAAAGCTGAATGGCACCTGTGTGAGGTGTCTCAAACGGTGACTCTGCGATACCGGGCGACCTCTCAGAGTATGCAGACTTATCCATGGATTCGGGGTTCTACAAGGACGGACGTAACCTTTTCCCTAGCTGCTCGTGGGAACAACAATGACAACACCAAACATAGTTGTAGTAAGTGCGGTTCAAAACAATCGAACGCGCAGGGCTCCCGACAGTGGGTCGAACAATGCCGACTATCCTATAGTTGGGGGAGCCAATCAAGACGAGGTCAATGCGATTGACTGGCGGAATCTCGTTACTTTTAAGTGGACGGATCGACTCAGGGACGACCTGCTGGAGTGCTATGATACCAGTATGACCCCTGAACGAAAAGGTTACATGGCACGACTGCATACTCTGTGGTGCGAGAAACACCCAGAGCTCTCGCATTTTTCGCATCAACGTCTGCGAAACCGTGCCGAGGAATTCAGAAAAAGGGGTTATATAAGCGGAGCGCCTACTCAACCGCAGCCAGAAGAAGCCGGCAGCAGAGAAAGAGAGGCGAGACTCAGACCAACCGCGAGCTCGCGCAACCTGACCTCTGGACTATTAATTGTAGTGTGTATAATGCAGCTAAAGCTTTGGCAGATGCAAACCGTAAAGCAAAATCAACGGTTGATCATAAGGCCAAAAGACGAATGCATCAACTAAGCACAAAGATAGGCTGGGCCAGACAGTACGCGTCCCGCATTCAGTGCGTGATTGACTACATAACATCTGGCAGGACTTTCACTGCCAAGGTTCGACGGTTCGCACGCGAGCTGCGGATCTGCCATCACACACTTAACAAGTCAAAGCTACTGACCATCAGGCAGCATATTGTTGACAGAATACGAGTACTACCTAACGCTAGGAGAAGTCTAGAGCGGAGAGAGAGGTGGATCAGAGAAAATCAACAGTTTTTGTCTGACCCATCTCGACTCTTCCAAGACCCTCCAGTTACTGTCGACCACCCGCCCACACCAGAGGAGGTCGAGGCATTTTGGAGAGAAGTCTACGAAGTCCAGCATCCACTGAAAGAACACTCGAAGAATATAAATAGCTTCAAGGAGCTGTGCAATGCCCTCATAACACCTGAGGAGGAATGCCCACCTATCACTGCCGGGGAGGTGAAAAACGTATTAAGTGGCATGAAGAACTATTCCGCTCCGGGACCAGATGGTATCAAGACCTTCTGGTGGAAGAAGTTTCCTTCAACCCACCAGTATCTGGCCCGCATTTCCACCTCATTTCTAAAGTCGGAAGAGCCTATTCCGGAGTGGTTGGTAGAAGGGCGCACAGTGCTCCTGCCAAAGACGGGCAACTTAGCTGACCCTAAAAATTATAGGCCAATAACTTGTCTGAACACACTGTATAAGATCTTCACAGCTATCCTAAATGATAGGATTATTTGGACAATTGGACCTGTGTGGCGAGAGATGTGCGAACAACGTGGCTCAAAGAAAGGCGTAGTAGGATGTCGGGAGAACCTGCTCATCGATAGATGTGTCTGTAAAGATGCACCATTCTATCAGCGTTACCTATCGATGGCCTGGATTGATTACCGGAAAGCTTTTGATTCAACCTCCCACAGACTTATCATCTGTCTGTTGGAAAGCTTAAAGGTTCATCCACACATCGTGATGTGCATAGAGAGATTAATGCCGCTTTGGAAAACCAGATTTACTATCTCGTCTGGAAAACATCGTGTGATCACTAACAGTATCACCTTTCAGAGAGGTGTGTTTCAGGGCGATACCATGAGCCCTCTCCTCTTTTGCCTCACACTATTGCCACTATCTCTCGCACTTCGCCATTCCGAAGGGTACCTCTGCGGCAAACCTGGAAATCGAAAGCATAAAGTCACTCATGTATTTTACATGGATGATCTGAAGATCTATGCTAAAAATCAAGAGAAACTACATCTGGCTCTAGAAATTGTCAAAGAGTACACTCAAGAAATTGGAATGGAGTTCGGGTTAGAAAAATGCGCCAAGGTTTATTTGAAGAAAGGAAAACTTAATGGAATCCCGGAAGACCCTGAGCTCGTCGACAGAAGCGCTATACGACACCTTAGCGCTGGAGAGACCTATAC
>CAKNWT010323857.1:0-10160 GCA_932066315.1 Andricus coriarius
GGAAGTAGGGAAAATGATTAGAAATTATGTTGAGTACAGGAGGGATAGTGCTGCCTGGGAAAGTGAAAGAAAATGAGGGGAGAATATGTATCGGATGTGAGGGAAAATTAAGGAAGAAAAGTAGAGGATGAAAACGCAAGTAGAGAAAACGATTAGAAATGATGGTGAGTAGGGGAGGCAAAGTGATGGCTGAAAATGTGAAGTAGGCATAGGAGGCTGGAAAGCGAGGAGGGAGATAAGTAGTCGAAAAAGAATTTCGAGAAGGGGGTAGCGAAGGGAGAAATGTTAAAGTGAAGTATGGAGCGTGAGGAGAAATAGAAGAAGTAAGGGGTTATGAGGGGACGAGAAGTAAGGAATTAAGACAAAATGATTGGAGAGTAGGGGAGCGAGAGGAAATGAGGAGAGAAGAAGTAGAAGAAATTATAGGAAATTAGAGGAAGAACAGTAGGGGGTTGAGGGTAGTGAAAGTAGGGGAAATAAGAGAAAATTAGGGAAGAGAAGTAGAGGATGAGAACGAAAGTAGAGAAAACGATTAGAAATGATGGTGAGTAGGGGAGAGAAAGTGATAGCTGGAAAAGTGAAGTAGGGAAAGGAGAGTGTAAGGTGGGCCAGCGAGGAGAGGGAGAAGTAGTAAAGCAAGAAGTTGAGGAAGGGGGTAGCGAAGGGAGAAGTGTTAAAGTCGAGTATTTAGCGTGAGAAGCAATAGAAGAAGTAAGGGGTTATAATGGGACAAGAAGTGACGAATATAAGAGAAAATGAGTCAGGAGTAAGGGAGCGAGAGGAAATGAGGAGAGGGGAAGTAGAAGAAATGATAAGAAATTAGAGGTAGGATGGCAGAGGGTGCGGGAAAGTTTGGATAATGGAAGTAGGGGATGTGAGAGAAAATTAGAGAAGAGAAGTAGAGGATGAGAACAGAAGTAGGGAAAACGATTAGAAATGATGATGAGTAGGGGAGGGAAACTGATATCTGGAAAAGTGAAGTAGGTAAAGGAGATTGTTAGGTTGGAAGGCGATTAGAGAGAAGTAGTGAAGAAAGCATTTTTGAAAGGGGTTAGTGAAGGGAGAAGTGTTAAAGTGACGTATGCAGCGTGAAAGGAAATAGAAGATGTAATGGGTTATAATGGGACAAGAAGTAAGGAATATAAGACAAAATGAGTGGGGAGTAGGGAAGCAAGAGGAAATTAGGAGAGAAGAAGTAGGAGAAATGATTGGAAATTAGAGGAAGGATAGTAGGGGATTGTGGGAAAGTGAGAATAGTGAAAGTAGGGGAAGTAAGAGAATTAGGGAAGAGAAGTAGAGGATTAGAATGAAAGTAGAGAAAACGATTAGAAATGATGATGAGTAGGGAAGGGAAAGTAATGGCTGAAACAGTGAAGTAGGGAAAATAGAATGTTAGTTGGGAAAGCGAGGAGAGTGGGGAGTAGTGGAGAAAGAAGTTGGAGAAGGGGGTAGCGAAGGGAGAAGTTTTAAAGTGAAGTATGGAGCGTGGGAAGAAATAGAAGATGTAATGGGTTATAATGGGATAAGAAGTAAGAAATATAAGGCAACATGAGTGGGGAGTAGGGAATCAAGAGGAAATGAGGAGAGAAGTAGAAGAAATGATAGGAAATTAGAGGTAGGACAGTATGTGATTGAGGAAAGTGAAGGTAGTGGAGGTAGAGGATGTGAGAGGAAATTGGGAAAGAGCAGTAGAAGATAAGAAGAGAAGTAGAGAAAACGATTAGAAATGATGGTGAGTAGGGGAGGTAAAGTGATATCTGGAAAAGTGAAGTAGGGAAAGGAGAGTGTTAGGTTGGAAAGCGAGGAGAGAGAGAGAGACTGAGAAATAGTGAAGGAAGGATTTCGGGAAGAGGGTAGCGAAGGGAGAAGTGTTAAGTAAAGTATGAAGCGTGAGGGAAAATAGAAGAAGTAAGGGGTTATGAGGAGACAAGAAGTAAGGAATATGAGAAAAAATGAGTGGTGAGGTAGGGGAGCGAGAGGAAATGAGGAGGGAAGAAGTAGGAGAAATTATAGGAAATTAGAGGAAGGGTAGTAGGGGGGGGGGGGACGAGGGAAAGTGAAAGTAGTGAAAGTAGGGGATGTGAGGGAATATCAGGGAAGAGAAGTAGAGGATGAAAATGAAAGTAGGGAAAACGATTAGAAATTATGGCGAGGAAGAAGTTGGGGAAGGTGTAGCGAAGGGATGAGTGTTAAAGTGAAGTATGGAGCGTGAGGGGAAATAGAAGAAGTAAGGGGTTATAATGGGACAAGAAGTAACGAATATAAGAGAAAATGAGTCAGGAGTAAGGGAGCGAGAGGAAAAGAGGAGAGGAGAAGTAGAAGAAATTATAAGAAATAAGAGGTAGGATAGTATGGGGTTGAGGGAAATTAAAGGTAGTGGAGGTAGAGGATGTGAGAGGAAATTGGGAAAGAGAAGTAGTGGATGAGAACGGAAGTAGAGAAAGCGATTAGAAATAATGGTGAGTAGGGGAGGTAAAGTGATGGCTAAAAAAGTGGAGTAGGGAAAGGAGAGTGTTAGGTGGGAAAGCGAGATGAGAAGGAAGTAGTGGAGGAAGAAGTTGGAGAAGGGGGTAGCGAAGGAAGAAGTGTTAAAGGGAAAGTAGGGGAATATAGGGTAAGTAAGGGAGGGAAAGAATGTGAGGGGGAGATTTGAACGTCCTATGCTTTTTTCCCTACTACTAGGACTCTCACAAATCAGAAGCTTCCTTAATACGATTCGATTTTTCGTATTGTCTCTAACTTAGTGTGTATATTTATCGTGTCGACTTCCGCATCCCTGCATGTAATATAATGTTGCCTCGTAAAGTGGAATTCCTGATTCTGGGCTGGCTCACTATTATAATAAAAGACTGCGTCTTGACGTTGACAGATTCCCATGAGGATAAGATGCCAGCCTTTCTGAAATGTAGTTTATACTTCAATAAAAATTCTAGCATATTTTCTTCCACTCTTCGATCCTTTGAAGATAGACAATAAAGCGGAAATCTGAGAGATATTATAATTTAAAAATGCCAAGAAGTCAAGAAAAAAGAAAAATAACCTATTTTTTCAAGAATGTGCTTATACAACTAGATATAAAGTCTTTTTTTAATATTTAGAAGATGATTTAATCCATTTCTAATCCTAAATAATCCACTTATAATCCGGAGTCATCCACATGTCATACGTTCAATTTAGATTATTCCAATATAATCCTGATAATCCACTTTTAATCCAGCATAATTTAAGTAATTCGAAGTAATCCCAGTATCTTGGGAAAATCCACTTTCAATCCAAAATAATCCACTTGTTAGGCGAATTAATCCACTTTTCAGCCGAAATAATCCAATTGTCAGTAGAATTAATCCACTTGTAATCCAGATTTATCCACTTGTCATCCATATAATTTAGATTAATCCAAAGTAATCCTGATAATCCACTTGTAATCAAGGGTAATTCAAGTAATTCGAAGTAATCCCAGCATCTTGGGAAAATCCACTTCCAATCCAAAGTAATTCACTTTTGAGGCAAAGTAATACACTTCTCAGCCGAAATAATCCAATTGTCAGTCGAAGTAATCCACTTGTAATCCAGATGATTGTGAGTAGTCCAGTCTAATCCGACAAATCTACTTCTAATTTGGACTAATTAAAGTAATTCGGGGTAATTCGAGTAATTCGGAACAATCCCAGCATTTTAAAGTAATCCACTTTTAATCCTAATTAATCCACTTGTGATCCGGGGTCATCCACTTGTAATCCGGAGTCATCCGCTTGTCATCCATATAATTTAGATTAATGCAAAGTAATCCTGATAATCCACTTGTAATCCAGCGTAATTTAAGTAATTTCAAAGTAATTCCAGTATCTTGGGATAATCTACTTCCAATGCAAAATAATCCACTTGTCAGGCCAAGTATTCCAATTGTAATCCAGATGATTCTAAGTAGTCTAGCCTAATCCGACAAATCCACTTTTAATTTGGGCTAATGGAAGTAAGTCGGGGTAATTCGAGTGATTCGGAACAATCCCATCATCTTGAAGTAATCCACTTTTAATCCTAATTAATCCACTTGTAATCCGGCGTCATCCACTTGTAATCTATAGTTATCCACTTGTCATCCATATGATTTCGATTAATCTAAAATAATCCTGATAATCGACTTGTAATCCAGCGTAATGCAATTAATTAGAAGCAATTCCAGTATCTTGGGAAAATCCAATTCCAATTCAAAAAAATCCACTTATTAGGCGAAGTAATTCATTTGTCAGCCGAAATAATCCACTTATCGGTCGAAGTAATCCACTTGTACTCCAGATGATTCTGTGTAGTCCAGACTAATCCGACAATGCCACTTGTAATTTGGAGTAATTAAAGTAATTCGGGGTAATTCTAGTAATTGGGAACAATCCCAGCATTTCGGAGTAATCCACTTTTAATCCTGATTAATCTACTTTTAATCCGGTGTCATCCACTTGTAATCCAGAGTTATCCACACGTCAGCCGAAATAATCCACTTTTCCGTCAAAGTAATCCACTTGTAATCCAGACGATTCCGAGTAGTCCACTCTCATCCGACAAATCCACTTGTAATTTGGAGTGATCAAAGTAATTCGGGGTGATTCGGGTAATTCGAAACAATCCAGGCATTTTGGAATAATCCACTTTTCGTCCTAAATAATCCACTTGTAATCCGCTGCCATCCACTTGTCATCCACATAATTTAGATTAATCCAATTTAATTCTGATAATCCACTAGTAGTCCAATGTAATTCAAGTAATTCGAAGTAATCTCAGTATCTTGGGAAAATCCACTTCCAATCCAAAATAATCCAATTGTTAGGTGGCGTAGTTCACTTGTCAGCCGAAATAATCCACTTGTCAGCCGAAATAATCCACTTGTCTGTCGAAGTAATCCACGTGCAATCCAGCTGATTCTGAGTAGTCCAGTCTAATCGGACAAATCCACTTGTAACTTGGAGTAATTCAACTAATTCGGAGTAATTAGAGTAATTCGGAACAATACCAGCATTTCGGAGTAATCCACTTTTAATCCTAATTAATCCTCTTGTAATCTGGTTTCATCAACTTGTAATCCAGAGGTATCCACTTCTCAGTCGAAATAATCCACTTTTCAGTTGAAGTAATCCACTTGTAATCCAGATGATTCTGCCTAGTCCAGTCTAATCCGACAAATCCTCTTGCAATTTGGAGTAATTCAAGTATTTCGGGGTAATTCGAGTAATTCGGAACAATCCCAGCATTCCACAGTAATCCACTTTTAATCCTCATCAATCCACTTGTAATCCGGAGTCATCCACTTTTAATCGAGAGTTATCCGCTTGTCATCCATATAATTTATATTAATCCAAAGTAATCCTGATAATCCACTTGTAATCCAGGGTAATTCAAGTAATTCGAAGTAATTCCAGTATCTTGGGAAAATGCACTTCCAATCCAAAGTAATCCACTTGTTAGGCGAAGTGATTCACTTGTCAGTCGAAGTAATCCACCTATCAGTGGAAGTAATCCACTTTTAATCAAGATGATTCTGAGTAGTCCAGTCTAATCCGAAAAATCTACGTGTAATTTGGAGTAATTCAAGTAGTTCGGGGTAATGCCAGAATGACAGATTAATCCACTTGTAATCTTGAAAGTTCACATGTAAATCGGAGTAATCCACTGGTGATACAGATAGTTCGGAGTAATTCAGTGTAATCCAGGTAATCCACTTATAATTTGGACCAATTCAAATAATTCGGAGTGCTTATTTAAACTGGTAATCCAGTGTAATTCAAGTAATCGAGTGTAATGCGGATTATCCGTTTATAACCTGGAAAAATTAAAGTAATTCGGAGTAATAGCAGTATTTTAAAGTAGTCCACGTGTAATTCTAGATAATTCGCTTTTAATCTGGAGTAATTTACTTCTAAGCTGGAGTAATCTACTTGTCAGGTGGAGTAATCCACTTGTAAGCTAGAGTAATCCACTTGTAATCCATGTAATTTGGATAAATTCAGTGTTATCCTGGTAATCAATTTGTAATCCAGAGTCATCCACTTATCGTCCATATAATTTAGATTAATCCAGTGTAATCTTGATACTCCACTAGTAATCCAGTATAATTCAAGTAATTAGGAGTAATCCCAGTATCTTGGGAAAATCTACTTTCAATCCAAAAAAATCCACTAGTCAGTTGAAGTAATCCACTTGTAATCCAGATGATTCTGAGTAGTCCAGCCTAATCCGACAAATCCACGTGTAATTGGGAGAGATTTAAGTATTTCGGGGTAATCCCAGAATGACAGAGTAATCCACTTGTAATCCTGAAAGTTCACTTGTAAATCGGAGTAATCCACTGGTCATACAGATCGTTCGGAGTAATTCAGTGTAATCCAGGTAATCTACTTGTAATTCGAACTAATTTGAATAATTCGGAGTGGTTTTTTAAACTGGTAATCCAGTGTAATTTAAGTAATCGAGGGTAATGCAGATAATCCGGTTATAGCCTGGATAAATTAAAGTAATTCGGAGTAGTCCAATGGTAATTCTAGATAATCCGCTTTTAAGCCGGAGTAATCCAATTGTAAGCTGTATTAATCCACTTTTAAGCTGGAGTAATCCACTTGTAAGCTAAAGTACTCCACTTGTAATTGATGTAATTTGGATAAATCCAGTGTTATCCTCGTAATACACTTGTAATCTAGATGATTATAAGTATTCCAATGTAATCCGGCTAATCCACATACAATTCGGAGTAATTCAAGTAATTCGGGGTAATCCCAGAATGATGAAGTAATCCACGTGTAATTCTACATAATCCTCTTGTAATACAGATAATTTGGAGTAATTAAGTGTAATCCAGATAATTCACTTGTGATTTGGAGTGATTTACTTGTAATACGATACAATCCACTTGTAAACTGGAGTGACTGAGTTGCAATCCAGATAATTTAGAGTGATTTTGAGTGTTTCGTGTAATACACTTGTGAACCGGAGTAATTTAAGTAATTCGGAGTAATCTCAGTATTTTGGAGTAATAAACTTGTAATCTAAAATAATACACTTGTCATACAAAATAATCCACTTGTAATCTAAAATAATCCACTTGTAATTCGGAGTAATCCACTTGTAATATAGTTAATTCTGAATAATCCAGTATAATTCGGAATATTATACTTATCATCCGCGGAAAATCAAGCAATTTGTTATAATCCACTCGTCATCCGAAATAATCCGCTTGTAAACAGCAGTAATCCACTTGAAAGCTGGAGTAATATACTTGTAATCCAAAAAATTTGGATGTATTCATTAGACCGGAGTAATCCACTTTTAATCTGGATGATTCTGAGTATTCCAATGTAATCTGGCTAATCCACGTGTAATTCGGAGTAATTCTAGTAATTCGGCGTAATCCCAGAATGATGGAGTAATCCACGTGTAATCCTACATTATCCTCTTGTAATATAGATAATTTGGAGTAATCCAGTGTAATCTAGATAATCCACTTGTGTTCTGGAGGAATTAAAATAATTTGGAGTAATCCTCGTAATCTGGAGTAATTTACTTGTAAGAAGATACAATCCACTTGTGAACTGGAGTGATTGAGTTGTAATCCAGATAATTTAGAGTAATTCAGTGTATTTCTTGTAAGACACTTGTGAACCGCAGTGATCTAAGTAATTTATAGTAATCTCAGTATTCCGGAGTAACACACTTGTAATATGAAATAATACACTTGCAATCCAAAAAATCCACTTGTAATCTAAAATAATCCACTTGTAATTTGAAGTAATTCGATTGTAATATAGTTAATTCTAAATTAATAATACTACAGTGTAATCCATGTAGTACACTTTTTATCCACATAAATTCAAATAATTTGTTATAATCCACTCGTCATCCAATACAATACACTTTTAAATAGCAGTAATCCTCTTGGAAGCTCAAGTAATCCACTTGTAATCCATCCGATTTTGAGTAATCCAGTGTAATCTGACTAATCCACTTGTAAATAGAAGTAATTCTAGTAATTTGGGGTAATTCCAGCATGGTGGAGTAATCCACTTTTGATACTGAATAATCCACTTGTAAGCCGAAGTAATGTATTGATAATCCAGTTATTTCTGAGTAATTCATTGTAATCCAGATAATCCACTTGTAATATAATTAATTTTGAATAATGGAGTGTAATCCAAATAAATACTCTTGTTATCCAGATGATTCTGAGTAATTAAAGTAATTCGTCATAATTCTCATAATCCACTTGTAAACAGCAGTAATCCACTTGGAAGCTGGAGTAATCTACTTGTAATCCACACGATTTGGATTTATCGATTATCCTGGAATAATCCACTTTTAATGCGAAATTTTTAATTTTTAGGCCGAAGTAATCCAATTTTAAGCCGGAGTAATCCACTTGTGATCCATACGATTTTGAATAATCTAGTGTAATCTGATTAATCCACTTTTAAACAGGAGTAATTCTAGTAATTTGGGGTAATCCCAAAATTGTGGAGTAATCCACTCGTAATAATGAAGAATCCTCTTGTAAGCTGAAGTAATTTATTGATGATCCAGTTATTTCAGAGTAATTCAGTGTAATCCAGGTAATCCACTTGAAATCTATTTAATTTTGAGTAATTCAGTGTAATCCAAATAAATACACTTGTTATCCAGTTGATTCTGAGTAAATCAAGTAATTCTGGATTATACAAGAATGACAGAGTAATCAATTTTTAATCCTAAATAATCCACTCGTAAGTTGGAGTAATTCCAATAATTTGGTGTAATTATAGTATTCTGAACTTATATACTTGTAATATGAAATAATCCACTTGTAAACTGGAGTAATTTAGTTGTAATCCAGATAATTTAGAGTAATCCAGTGTATTTACGAAATACACTTTAAGCTGGAGTAATTTAAGTAATTCGGAGTAATATTAGTATTTAGAAGTAATACACTTGTAATCTAAAATGAAACACTTGTAATCCAATGTTATCCACTTTTAAACTGGATAATTCGAAGTAATTAAGGTAATCCAAATAAATAACTTGTAATCCAGAGTAATTCCGGCAATTTTTAGTAATTTACATGAGTAATTTCGTTGAATTTTGTTTTAAATATAAATTCTTTTTTTTGGTAGATCACCGACGCTAAAAATTCTTTTTTCTTGTAGAAGATTTATAGTTTTAGTTGAAAATTGTTTGGTTAAAAATTTACAAAGTTTGTTGAAGATTAATTTGTTTGCTTAAAAATGAATTTTTTTAATCTAAAAAATTAACTGTTTCATTTTTTGAGTAAATTTGTCGTTCCTAGTTAAAAATTAATTGCTTTGTTTAAAAAAGCGGGTTTTCAAGTATATTATTGAAAATTATTTTTTTTTCAAAATTAACTTTTTCAACTGAAGATTCAACTATTGCATTTTTGGTTGAAACTTGAACTAAATGGTTAAAAAAATGATCTACTTTTCTAAAAATTTATTTTGCTTATTGAAAATTTATAATTTTAGTTGGGAATTGTTTGGTTAAAAATTTAATAATTTTGTTGCAAATTCATTTTTTGCTTAAAATTGAATTTTTTTTCCTTAAAAATTTACGGTTTCATTTTTTGAGTAAATGCGTCGTTCCTAGTGAAAAATTAATTAATTTTTTTGAAATAAAGGTTTTTCAAGTATATTATTGAAAATGATTACTTTTTTTGTTGAAAATTAATTTTTTTAACTGAAGATTCAACTATTGCATTTTGAGTTGAAATTTCAACTAAATGGTTCAAAGTTGGTCTACTTTTCTAAAAATTTATTTTTTATGTTGAAAATTTATAATATTAGTTGAAAATTGTTTGGTTGAAAATTTCGCAATTTTGTTGCAAATTAATTTTTTTTTAACTCATCTTTTTTATTCAAAATTAAACTATTTTGTTAAAAAATTAGTTTTTTTTGTTTGTTTCAAATTAACTTTTTGCACTAAAAATTTAATTGATCCATTTTTAGTTGAAAATTCAAATAATTGATTGAAAATTTAACTATATTGCTAAAAATTCATTTTTCTGGTTAAAACTTCATGATTTTTGTGGGAGATGATTTCGTTGAAAATTTAACTATTTTATTGAAACTTCGTTTTTTGGTTAAAAATAAATTCATTCATCTAAAAATTTAATTGTTTTATTTTTGATGTAAATT
>CAKNWT010323874.1:2435-12452 GCA_932066315.1 Andricus coriarius
TTACTTCAGTCAATTAGTGAAAATATTGACTAAAATTCTTTAATGATATTGTTGACACAATCGTATTCTTTTATTTAGTTCTATTTCTCACGTCATTTCTTTGAATTAGTTATACTGGGATCCCGATTTACTGGAACCAGATATATTGAATAAGGTGGTCCAAGGGGGTGAGAGAGAGGCGCTTGCAAGTTCATCGGATTTGCGCAATTCGCGGTTCAGATTAATAAAAAGCCAGAAGCAATAAGGAGAAGAAGAAGGGTTTGGAGAGTCCCTATTTACCGTGAAGGCCATTGAAACTACCTTTGAAACGCCCGGTAAAGCGGGACCCCAGTGTATCAATATTCCGACAAATCGAATCAGTAATTTTCTACTAATTATTATTAGTGACTCATTTTTCTCTAATTGAAATTAGTACAATTTCAACAATAATTAATCGAAGCCCCGGCAGAGATAACATTTCACCATCAAAAATACTCTTTTTAAATACTATATTCCTAGTATGGAAACCCAGCTGAAAGTTCCTGTACAGGAACCTCGGGGGACCCTGAATATTATCCTGTACAGGAAACTGCACACGAACGTGTACAGGTAATCTTGATGGTTCCTGTGCAGAAATTTGCCAAAGAAAACTGTACATGATCCTGCAAAGGAATCTGCACCGACAAAGGAACCTTTAAATGATCCTATACGGCTTCCTGTACAGGTGCCATTGCGAAGAAAATTGAGACACAGGTTCCTGTACAGAATAGTGTATAGGATCCCTCACAGAAAGATATCAAAAGAACCGTTGAAAGGATCCTGTACAGAAACACGTATAGGGTCCTTTGCAGAAAGCCATCGCGTAAACTCATGTTGCTTACAGCTACGAAGTTGCCTTCCTTTTATTCCCTTGAAGATCCAACTCACTAACGAGAGAGCCAAGCAACTAGCGAACACTCGCGAATTAGTTTCTACACAGGTTCATGTACAGGATCCTCAACATGTTCCTGTACACGAACCCACACCTCAATTGATTCTATCCAGGAACCTGTACAGGATCATTCAAAGGTTTCCTTGCATACAGATTCCTTTGCAGGATCATGTACAGTTTCCTTCGCCAAATTCCTGCTCAGGAAACCTCTAGATTTCCTGTACAGATTCATGTGCAGTTTCCTGTACAGCAACATGTGCAACATGTGCAAAAATATTTGTTCCTTTCAAAGAAAAAATCATGTATAAATTTCAGATAAAACAAACAGTACCTAGTGCTCCCTGATCAGCCTTAAAGTTTTTAAAAATTGATATCTCCTTCATTTTCAAATTGACAAAAAATTATCACGAATTTGGAAATTCGATTTTTAGAACGGTTAAACTGAATAGGTCTTTTTGACAATCATATGATTTTTTATACATTAATCAATGCATTTGAATCTTCCTTTGAATGGAGAATTTCTAGGCAAATTCATTGACCTATAATAGAATAAGTTTTCAAATCAGAACAAAGAGGGAAGTTCACCACTATCAAGTAGAAATTACGGGAAATATCAATGTATTCTGTAAAGAATTTTCTATTAAACTTTAAAAATGGCCAAATCAGTATCAATCATGAATTTGGTTTATCAACTGAACAAATAGGTTAATTTCAGGATATTACCAAGCTCAAAGACCAAATATGGAGGAAAGAAATATTGTAAGGAAACTAAAAACTCTATTAAAGGAATATAAAAATCAATGCCTTAATACGAACCGCCGTGGACCAACCCAATTTGGTAAGAAGACTAAGTTTCAACAGGTATTTAATTGTCTTTTCGATATTGCTCACTGCGACGTTTTCAGACTTATAACATTAGAAAGCGACAGATTATTTTTGACAAATCAAAGATTAGAGATTAAGTTACTTATTACTAACTTGTGTTATGATTTTGTGAGAAAAAATGAAAACCGAAAAATGCGAATATCTAAATATCAGGAAAGGAAATTGAAAGAAGACATCAGAACTCTATAAAACGTAAAAAAATTAGGGCTTTGGACATGTCACTAAAAGTAAAGCCTTGAAATTAAATCGCGCCAGACAAAAACTGTTGATTTTCTCTGATCCACCTCTCTTTCCGCTCTAAACTTCTCCTCAAAAGGTAATAAATATACTTTAATTTACATTAAATAATATATATTATATTTACCAATAGGATTGGGATGAACCACTAATGTGAAACACACAATACCAATCAAGTGCCTCATTTTTTTAAGAAAAGGAAACCGTTTCTGGAGGATTTCAATAAGAGTATGCTGTATAACTATAGAAAATATTGTAGGATATATAACATCCTTTATCTCATTTGTCCCTCTAAATTACTTATATTTCATTAATTTTTATCTCACCTTGAAAACGCTGAACTGCTTCAGATTTATAACATTATAACGTATAATTCAGACGGGAGAAAATTACATATTATGTGCTGGAAATATCATTAGATTTTGAAAAAAACATAATTAGATTGCATCTTCCGATAAAAAAGTACATTCATTTAAATAGAATGCCATTTATTATTCGGAACAATTGGGGAATTTGAAAGAAATACAAAATGATGAATTACAAATTAAATAGAGGATCAATTATTTCTTAAAAGAATAGGTTATAAAAACCGTAATAGGTAAAAAAAATGACATACTTGAGACCATGAAGAAATAAAATGATATAAAGAAGATTCTTCATTGTAAAAACAACAGTCACCATTTTAAAAAGTAAATGCTCCCCTTATTACAGGAATCTAGTTAGTAGTAATTCAAAGAAACCATGTTCTAATATTCTCTTCTCAAGCTAGTTCTGTGTAAAACATCACGACGTGTCCAAATAAAAAGGTGCTATCTCGAAAGAACTGGATGGAAAAGTTTTTGTTGCTAACCGGGAGGATTCCACAGTCAAAAATGGAATGAGAGGCGAGTTCGATAAATTACGAGACCACTTTGAATTTAGAAAAATATTATACTGTTCTTTATTCACTGAGCAGATGCTGGCCTCACTTACCCCTTCTTGCGTCATATATGCAGGTACTTTCCGAGCTCATCATCTCGCTTGTAAAGGTATTTGACTGTGACCCCTCACTTGACCAGGGCATTTCCTGGAGATCGAAATTTTTTAACTCTCCAATTCCAGTCTCACACCTAATCCTCCTATCAACTCAATCACAACTTAGACAGTCAACGCAACAGCATGAGGCTAGCGCACGATTACACTATCGCCACCCATTGCACGACTTCGACCCTTCATCAGCTAACTCACGACCACCAATACATCATCCACCGCACAAACATAACACCACCATCGGTCTTTGCACGACCATTACACCACTGCTGCCCATCACACAATCATCAACCTACCGCACGTTTCGAAGACCGAATTATATCTGAATCTAAAATACCATCTGATTTTGCACTACACTTTAAGACTCCATACGGTCACAATGTGAGCAACAAAGCCCTTTTCCTATATTACAAAGTCTCTGTCACAGAGAATTTGCAGTATTTTTTTACAATAATAACGACCCTGCAAAGGTCCAATCCAGCCTCATGCAGAGGGTGCTCAGGTTCCCTATACTATTTATATTTGGGTTTTAAGGCTTCTCGAGATGGCACCTTTTTATTGTGTCCTGCAGAGATAGCACCTTTTTATTTGGATACGTCGGTTCGTCGTTGCGAATACCCACGTGAAAAAATGTTACAGATAGCGTTCTACGTAAATTCCTTATGCAAATTTCATACGGAAATTCTACAAACATTTTTAGGACTGAATTTGGGATTAAGTTTGACCTTCGGCGATCAGCTACGCCTTTCGGACGGCAGACTGAGGTTCCAAGGATAAACGCTTCCAGCAGTTAAGCAAAAAACATCTTCCTCGCAGAAGTAACGTTTCAGATCGGTCATGTAGTACCTTGCATGCCTTAAAGTAAACGTTTGGACTATGGGGACAAACCAACATCAACCCCCGGAAATCATACTCCGGACCCACGCACCCATGCTAAAACCTTGCACAAACTGAGAAAACAGTATGTTTCTCGATAGTGTTCAATTTCAAAAGAACTTTTAGATAAAATGTATCCGTGTCTTGAAGCTCCGTCATCCAAATCCTGCGCCAGGTATCAAAACCACGTCTTCTACAAGGGAGTCTAATTTATTCAGTACTTCAGGGCTCCTCTAGTAAGTTTTTAAAGACAGGTGAACAAACCCATACCCCTAGTGAAGAAACACATATTTTTTGGTAAAAGCTAGAGTCTTAACCGAGTTTCAGTTTCCTTGGAGTGGGTTTCTTGAGGACACGATATAAGATTTGAAGTCAATGTTTTAAAAACACAGTCTCGCGTGGTCTGGTTCTCACAGTCCCCTAAGGTCCTTGAAGTGGGTTCCTTAAGGACACGAGATCAAACTTATGTATTATGTGTAAAAAAAAATTCTGCACACAATTCAGACTTGTATGTCAAAGAAACCATTCTAGGTATCTTAACGTACTACAGGGACTACACTCAATGTACTACATTTATTTAAGAGCAGTGTTTCCTAAACATTTTTTGCAATTTCTGGGAAGCGGCAGGCCTACCGCCTTAAAATTTGTTTACTATAGTGTAACCTAAGCGGGACACTTCGCTGTCTGTCGTGTGGGAGGCGGCTTTCTTCGCGCAATCTTTCCATTGTTAGAGGATTAGAGTCCATTGAGAAAAATTACAACTTTAGTAAAATATTAATGAATTGAGTTTTATTAGGCTACGCTAGATTCATTTAATAATTACGAGACAATTAAAAGAAAATAGTAAAAACTCAGTCAATATCTTCAATCTAAGTTGAGAGTTCTGGTAATTTTGCATGCGCCTAAATATTTCCTTTCTGACAGACAATGTTAACCAAATTTCATAAACCTTTTTTCCATAGTTTTTAAATTATATATGGAAATCAATTAAGGGCATTAAAATTCAATTTAGCGATTTTTTCACAATTTCAGTTTTTGTAACAGGCCTCACTTTCATAAGAAGGAAAGGGTTATCCATTGCAGGTTAAGGAAAGTATTGTTGCGTCTCCTGAACCTAGAGTGGCATCCCCTTTCCGAGGCTGCCAGGCCGGGGTGTTATCCTCCGACCGTCAGTAGTTTTTTGGGAATCGCTGCGTTGAAGTAATGCAAAACCCAGGCTTCCCCGAAGAATACCTAGAATTTCGGGAATTTTCCCGAAATTTTTGGAATATTACCCAAAAACTAGTGAATTGTCCCCAAGACTTGATGGGGAATATTCCCTATGATGTTTTGCAATAGCCTCAAATTCCCTGAAAATTGTGGAATAGTAATAAAAAAGGCAAGTCATCTCGACCCTAGGTTCTCTTAAACTTATTTAAAGCAAAGCACTGCAACCAAAATTTTTAATTAAAAACGATAAATAAATGTTTTCGCATGTAACATGCAATTTATTTATTGCATTCTGACGTAAACAACAACAATTTATGAAAAATATCATTCAAATAACTATAAAAATTAATCTTTTTTCCAAAAAAATGTGTAAAGTTATTCCAAATATTGTGTCAGCTTTTCAAATATTTTAGGGCAAAATATCTTCCTGAACATACGGTAATACTTCAACAATTTTTAGAAAAGTTTCCTACCTACGTGAAAAATCAAATATTATTTTTGGAAGGATTCCATACATTCAGTACGAATCATTCAATTTCCCTAAATTGTAGGGAATATTCCTAAAATTTGGTATGAGTTCACATATGTTTGGAGAAATTTCCCCAAAACTGGTAGGTATTATCTGATTCCCTGAATTTTAAGGACTTTTCCCCAATTTCCTAGCGGATTATAAGAACTTTTAGGAAAATTTCCCGAAACGTTGGGGGAAATGAGTTTTCCCAACGAAAATGTGAATTTCTCCACACTAAAAAGTAGGGAAAATTCACGAAATTTTGTACAGTGGCATCTATTAGTTTCAAACATAATCGTTTTTTATTGCCGATAATCTGAGGAGATACAGGCTGATTTTTAAAATATATTCAGTAAAGAATATCTAAAAAACGACGTCGGATTCAGGTGATCATTCTGCACAATGTGCATTACAAGAATTTCACTTAAGTCTAATTATTCGTGTAAGTATGCAGTATAATTGTGTCCAGGCCCGAATCGCTCGCGGAACAGATTATTCAGAGGATCCTCATTCAATATTGGTACAATCTCGCTGGCATTGTCACCATGTATGCGTATTTTAACTCTTCCCAAGTCATGATTAATATCCGCTAGAGGAGCCATGAATGAACACAAACGTTTATTTATGATTATTCCAATTATGTACTCGTAACTATCATCTGTTCCCACTTCGTAGAAAAATGGTCGTAATCTCCAGATTTTATATGGAGGAACATAACTTTCGTAATGATGGACATTATAAACTTCAAAGTCCGGGGCCGGATGAATTGCGCCTGCTTTATGTGGGAACACTGATTCTGTAAAAAGAGAGTATACGTTGAGAATTTATGATTAGCAACATCAATCGCGTATTGTGATATAGTTTGTAGTGCTGTTCTGGAAATAACAAAAACTTCAGTGTCAAAAAAAAAAGAAAAGCGTTTTAGTATCAGAGAAGTGCGAAATCTTAAGAAAATACGACTAAAATACAAGGTTATATAAAAAATAGTTCGCGGCATCATTGGGAATTCCTGCGTCTACACTAAGAACAATCGTGAGTGATCTTAAAGACGTCGAAGAGAATGCGGTTTTGGGTTCCGGTAAAAGACGAAAAGTTAAAGCAGGAACATATGACAATTTGGAGTTAATTTTGCTCGAATGGTTTCATCAAGCTGGCGCAGTTAAAATTCCTGTAAATGGACTAATATTACAGGAGAAGGCTTCACAGATAGCTCGAGAAAATGGATGAGAAGATTTTACCGCATCCTCAGGGTGGCTTGATCGCTTTCGTAAAGTTCGCAGTATCGTTTATCGACAAATCAGTGGTAAGGCGGAATTTGTTGATGAATTGGTTGTAATCACTTGCAACTATCATGCAGTGAAAGGAGAGACTGACTGTACTGTTGTATGCAAATAGTGACGGTAGTGATAAGTTGAGTCCCTTAGTCATTGGCAAGTCGGCCAAGCTAAGGTGTTTTAAAAATGTACGCTGCTTTCCATGTGAATACTCATCACATTGACGTGCCTGGATGACGAGTGACAGGTTCCAAAAATGGCTTGTGAACTAGGATGAAAAACTTGTGACGCAGAAACGCAAAATAATGCTGCTTGTGGAGCAAGCTGCAGCCTCTGGATCAAGGCTTATTTAAAGTCACCAAACAGACGTTTCACAAGCGCATAATGGAAAATGTATTGGACTTCATGAATCATCCAGTTACGAAGCCTAAGATCAATGTTTGGGATGCCATCCACTGGGTCACAGCATCTTGGGAGGACATCAAACCAGAAACAACCCAAAATTGTTTCAGGAAGGCTGGATTAGTAGCAAAGAAGATCGAGATAGGCGAGGGAAGCATCTGCTTTATACTTTTTTTATACTTCTGTAGCTGAAGCTAGGCTTACCTCTTCATTTATGCACTGTTAGAAATTTCTGCCAAAATGCATCTCTTTTACAATATTAATCATTTTGCATTAATGAAAATGTTCATAACCTAAGTTTCGCTTTTGTCCGTCAACTTTAAAAAAGAATGTCTCAAATATTTTGGAATTTTTCGAAAATTTTTAACAGTATGCATCATTCTTTTCAGGAACTATCTAAAATAATCTTTGGCAATGACGAGAGTCAGGTTTTGACGAGTCGCTTTTTGCATCACCTTTGATCAGTACGTAGCTCTGGATGATAATCTCATCACCACTGAAAATCGGTCTTTATCAGACATCATCATTGACTCGATTCAGAGTAAGGACGAAGATGGTATTGAAGATGGTGATGAAGAAGACGAACCACCACCTCCTCCATTGCGGCCAGCTGCTTACTAGACGCGCTCTCTATCCTCAGAGAATATTTTACAAGTTCTTCAAACAGATCGGAGGAGTTCCTCAGTAGCATCCACAAAATGGAGGGTAAAATTATAGAAAAAAACATGAAGAATTGCGGCAAAACGTTTTACAGAAAAAAATGTCTTAAAACGAAAGACAGTTTTCTAGGATAGTACATGACAATTTGTTTCAATCAAACAAATGTTAGTTAATTCAATTTCGGTTAAATCGCCCGAATACTCAACCTATAAAAATAGGTGCTTAAAAACCCAAAGAACGTAGTTTGGTCAACTAAATATTTCGTTGTCCATATAGTAAACATATTCTATGGTTGGACCAATAAAAGCTTGATTCATTTAGCCAAATCGTTTTCTGAATGTCACTATATTTTACCACATTTCAGAGGACAAATAATTCAATAAAGGACCGATGCTAATCACTATATGGTAATAAAATATTTTTTGTTGAGATCATTGTTAACTAATTTTGATATAAGTTATTGACCACTTTTGACGCCCTAATCACCATGGTATATTGAATTTTAATAAATTTATTATCCATCTTTGTGTTTAGAAATGTCCTGTATGGCTTATAGTGGTTTTAATAAATTGCCAAATAAGGAAAATTCTTTGAGTGGTAAATCATTGTCCAGATAAAATTTTACATATTAAAACAGTCGCTAACTGTTTCGTCATTCTAAATATTAGCTCACACATTTGTGAGGCAGAATGGAAGCGCGAAGCCTACTTATTTGAGGTGTTTGTGTTTCGTAATTAATTACATATTTCTACGCCTCTAAAGGCGTAAAAAATAATAAATCTGTAATTATTTATTTAACATTATAGTTATTTCAGAGTATGTGTTTTTACTTTCGCTTTATAAAAAAATCGTACCCTGATTAAAAAATATTTAAGTTTTCATGATACAAATTGTTATATAACTAATAACATAATAATATAGTATCAAAATAATAAAACATTTTGAGCCAAGAAAGAAAAAAAAATCGTAACGAGTAAAACTTTCATTACCAGTCTACCAGATGCTTATCTTGTATATTTTAAAACCAATTTTCAAACAAATACAAAGTAAAACGTCGAAAAACTTGTAAAATAGCAGTTATTTTAACAAACTACAAAATTTTATGTTTTTAAATATTTGCTTTTAGTTTATTAGTAATCTAAAGAACATGTTTCACGTCACATGATATAATACAATTTAAAAAAAGTTTGATTTCAAACTTTTCCCAATCTTAAGTTTAACTGTTAGCTGTATTTCTAATATTAAAAATTGAACAACAATTGATTTTACAAGATGATCCTGAATACATTCAAAAAGAAAACAATAATTTACAAATAAATTGATTTATGTTTCAAATTAGAACATTGAAAATGATAGCCTGGATTTATTTTCTCAACTAAAATTACTGAACTTATTGAGCATTCAAAATAAAAATTTCTGAATGAAAACTTGGTTAACCTTTAATTTAAAATTTTTTTAAAGTTTTACTCAGAGTGCTCTAAGTTGCTGTTGATTTTTGGCAGGTTTTGGTTATTTGAAATTAAAAAATTTCCAACTTTAAGATTTTGCATTTTTTAATTTCAATAATCGTAAACATTTTTCACGAACCAGAAAATGATCAGGAAATTTTTGTTGTTGCTATCTGCTGAACATGTTAATCATAAATTGCGAATATCTTCAAAATGAAATTCGTCATTTTGAAAATAATCTTAGTTTCTGCATTTGTGTAAATCTAATGTTTTTTGTTCAAAAATACAAATTTCAGATGAAACACATCCACATAACGAATTTTTGATGCAAAACACCAATATAACCTAAATTTATTAAACAATCACGAAACTTTAAACTCTAGTAACACTGGTTTACAAAAAGAAAAAGGTGATGACTATTTGACAAGACCACTCAATGTCATTTCAAGGTCAAATACAGGGAAAGCCGTGCAATGAACTTCAAAAACCTTTTACATATGTTTTTAAGGTCGCTGAATATGAATCCGAGGTCTAATTACCTCCATAACGTCAGGTTCAAGGTCATTTCAAGGTCAA
>CAKNWT010323880.1:0-18365 GCA_932066315.1 Andricus coriarius
TTGAACCTGACGTGATGGAGGTAAATAGACCTCGGATTCATATTCAGCGCGTCAAAATACATAAGGATAAAGTGGTCTTGTCAAATAGTCATCACCTTTTTTTTTTTTTGTAAACCAGTGTAATTTAAGACCTGCCAAAAATAAAGTGCATATTAAAAGACATAGCTGAAAAGTGTAAAGGTAATGCTGAAAAACAAAAACGTTATAGAGACAAAAAAAGAATATCTAGCCAAAAATAAAGTGCATATTAAAGATACAGTTGAAAACCGTGCAAGTAATGCTGAAAACTAGAAACGTTACAGAGAAAAAAACAAACAATACATAGCCAAAAAAAAAAGTGCATGTTAAAAATATAGTTGAAAAGCGTAAAAGTAATGCTGAAAAACAAAAACGTTTTAGAGAAAAAAACAAAGAATACCTAGCCAAAAATAAAGTGCATGTTAAAGATAGAGTTGAGAACCGTAAACGTAACGTTTGTATCCTAGTTTTCTACCCACGCGAATAGACTAGCTGCCAAAAGCACAGAGGAAAGGATAATTTATAAGCCCGAGATTTTGCTACTGTCACTCGACTTAGAGATTATTTCGATCCAGAATTTTTTGCATCTGAGGTGAACAGGCTAGAGAGTTTTACTCTCGAATCCAGGTACATAACCTGCAAAGATAAATCTGTTTGGACAAAATAGCTGTTTTTTAAATGCGAAATCTAAAGCAAAGGCTGTACGTTATTTTGAACCTATACAGTCATATTTTTCCACTGTGCGTCACCAATAGGGAATTATTTCTCAAGTATGTATCCACACAAAAAATCCAAGTTGTCCGATCTAAGTCAAATTTGGGTTAACTGTTGTGATATTGGATAGTAGTTTATGGGGAACAATTTTCGTTGAGAGGGTTAAAATTTGATGGTTTTTGTGGATATATCGTCTATTTCGGCCACATAAGCATTTTTTTTATATAAATATTTCACCTTCAATAATGAATTTAAAGTACAAATTTGGCTTTTCTGGAAGAAGGCATATTTTTAGTTTTTCATCTCAAAAGAAAGCTTAAGGTTTTCTCTCTGAGCTCCCCTATGTAATTATTTATCCAAATGCCAAAATTGTTTCTATGATTTTATGGATTGTTTATTATATTGCCTATAAATTGTTCATAATATTTGCCTATAAATTTACTTGTATAATAATTCTTGTTAAATTGTCACCAAAAATGGTTGTTTACCCGCTAAAAAAGAAGAAATTGTAAGCCGCAAAATTGTAGGGTGAAAATATCCAAACTGTACAAACATGCGTACCTGCCAACACAATGTTGTCCTACTTATAGTTGGAGGTAATCTCCCGATGGATAGACGAGAAGTTTCAAACGATATTTTTCACGAAAACTTTAATGATCTCGAAATTGATTGGGCTACGCGGGAAAGACATAGCCCGGATATAATGTATGGGGAGTAACGTAACTGTAATCGTGTGTTGCCCTCCAACACCGCAAAAATGTTTAAGAGGCGCCCCTTATAAAATTAAACAGCAAACAGCGTATAAGTATACCTGAAATAAATTTAAAAAAATAAAGTACCTCATACAGTTTTTTTCTAATATATTATAAATTATATTTTGTGTTACAGGTAATTTACATTATAAATTATACATAGTTATGACCTAAAAGTTAGTATTGTATGGTAAAAATTAAAATAATTTGTACGTTGCTATATTGTGATTTATCCTCCTTTTATTTTGGCAAACTTATGAATAACACTGTCAGGATTCAATCATTTTGTAGCATCACGTTCGGTTGCTAGTCGATATAGATTTAATAATAGACTTTGATGCATTCTATTACGCGAACAGGATTTTCTAATTTTTGATGTACTGAATGTCCTTCCGCACAAGGCTACTGTAACAAGCAGAGCTAAATAAATCATTAAACCTGTCATTATTTAAAAAGGAGATCGCATTGATGAATTACGAGGGGAATTCTTTTGTTAAATCCTCATGATATCGAGTTTGTAATTTATCTGCTACCTCAAGAACTTCTGCCTCGAATTGTTTCGTGAAATTTCTTGGTACGAAAAATGAAAAGAGATTTGCAACTTCGTTCATTCCAGCGAATCTTTTAACTAGCTGCGTGGTTAAAGACATTGATTTAAAAAAATTCATTACTATTATCAAAACAATGGTCTTTGGTTGGTTCGTCAAAATGCTTTTTACACTTTGGTTTCCTCTTTTCTACAAAGACTGGTTTCATACCACATACTTAAGATTTATTTAAGCTTCATCTTTACGCTTTTCATCCTCAAGTCGGTACTCTCTGCAATGATCCTTCGCAGTCTTTAAGACTTCAAGTGCTCGACTTAATATATATTTTCTGCTTGCAGTAATTTTGATCCAACATTTTCTTCATTTAGTATCTTGCAAAGCATTGTGCAGTTCATTACAAATTCGAAATTCTCCATATTTTTTCGAATTCTAGTCGCTTCTCCGCGTTCATCTTTCTTTGAACTGATGAGTCGTATTTTTGAAAGAGCTTTCATTATATCGAGGTATCAAAGTTTGACGGCAATTAATTATGTGTTTCTGCCAACGATCTTGATGAATTTATTTGGCAGAATTATCTCTGATTTTTCTGTAAATTGCGATAGTAGATATCATCTGTTTATAATTTTCCAAAAGAAGATGTATATACTTTGTATGGCTTCGTCATTTTTCTTCTTTGAATTTCAACGTACCTAAGTACTAAGCTTAATTGTTTTTTTTTAGTAATATCTTCAGTTGTGTCAAAAATACAAACAAAAGGACTTGCCTTAAATTCTACATTCAATATTTAATGTAACTCTTCACCCAAGTATTGTATCGTTTCATTTTTGATGGCTGGACTCAAATATTTCGTTGAACCTTTTGGCATTCTGAGTACCTGTTTCATTAGTTCATCATATTTTGCTATAAAATTCGCTATAATTAAAAAGTTTCCTCTGTGGTCATTATTTATATCCTTTTAATGTCCGCGAAAAGTTAAGCAATTAATAATTAGTTTTTAAGTTTTATCAAATAAACGTTTCAGTACCATTTCCTAAAACGCTTTCTTATGTTATATTTCTTTTTTGTTCTCCTTGTGGATAGTTTTGCTTGTGTACACTGTTTATAAACAAGGCACACGGTTACATGGGCTTTACTACTGCTATGGTTTTCTACTTCTACATGGTTCGCAATAAGCAGCATATAGAACTGGTGAATAACACAACAAAAATCTTTGAATTGTTTGTCTACTGCTATTCAAAATTAAATAATATGATGCAGAGAAGTGTCTGTTATCTTGAACTGGATCTTTCGGAAATGGCCCTTTTGGTTTCCACAAACTATAGGATATTATAGATTGTTTGACTCAGTGTGTCATATCAATTTTGTTTTAAATGACCCTTATGAGTTGGATACTTTTTAATCGAAAAACTTTTCGTGATATTATCGATACAATAATTAGTTTCATTCATAATATTTTCAATTGTATGAATTGCACAGTCTCCTTTTTAAAATTTTTTACATGTTTGCCTCCTAGGCATACAAAAAAATTATTTTAATCACTAATTAAACATGAATAGGAAGCTACTTTTATTTACTGTCCTGCGTCAGTAATTTAACCATTGTAACTCGTTGTTCTAAGTGTTTGAACATTTTCCATTTGTTTTTTGTTTGAAGTATTTGTCTCTTCCCAAGTCGAAATTACAAACATTTCTTTCTATGCGTATACAAGAGTAAATACAATGCACTAATCCATGAGGTTCTGATTTTTCTTCAGCCGAGAAAAATAACTCTATTCCCCATAAGCTTTGTTTTTTGACTAAAAAATTGTATTTGTAAAAAATCGATATTTTTAATTTTTCACACTTGCCTAAATGATATATGTATGTGAAAAGTTAAATTTACGTTCGAAACCTTCCTTAGACCATCTATTACATATTTTCGAATAACAAACATTAACGTTATTGTTATTTTGAATGAAATGTATGAAACTAAATGATCTTTTAGGGAACCGTTGACTCTGTTCCAGAACCACCTTTATTTTGTCTCCCTACTAAAAAAAAGTCAGGAATCGTCACAAATGTTCAGAAGTTCTGACGATCTGAATATCTTCACTATCCCTGACGAGTCTGACTATTTCTGAAGATATGATAATTCGCATTTTATCAGGTAGCTCTTCGGCTAGGACCGCAGGTAGGCTAAGAGAAAAGAAATATAAATTCAAAATAAATTTTTTTCCTTGTTGCACATACAGATTCAAACGTTAGAAATTCAGAATCTACGGGTTTCGACGATTTCAGACACCTAAACATTTAAAATCAGGACAAAATGTATCTTGCAAAGAGAAAGAGATACGGCAAAAAGGACAACATTTTCAGATTCACCTTCAGAGTCATTTAGTATATCAATATTAATAATTACATATAAGTAAAAAGTGAATATGCAGAAAGAAATAAAAATAAATAAATAATATGATTAACCTGAGAAATATAAAAGGGATTAGGTTTTGTGACATTCTATGCTTGGACCTCTAATAAAAGGATTATGTCCCGAAGGCAAGGTCTGACGATTTTTCAACATTTACTCATGAGTTCTCACTTTTCCTGACGATTTCTGTCGAGAAACGTAATAAAACTGGTCAGAAATGCTAAATTTTTTTGATTAATTACTACTTCAAGTGGTCCAACTTTTTAAAATAAAATTGTATGTTTTTTTTTATGTTTTCTGCTCTCTCTTACAAAAGGGTATAACACAAAAAAAATGTCAGACCTTTCATGTTTTGTGTTTCTTTTTTTCGCGATGACAGGGGAAAATTTAGAAAAAAAATGACACGCAGATAATAGCAGGCGAAAATGACTCGCATTTAAAATTACACTTTGTAACGCTAATAAAAGAGGACAAACTTGTTGTGAGTAAGGGGCCTGGGGTGAAAGTGCTAATATGAATGAAGGGAGCGGTAGAAAGTATGAAATTTAAATAAAAAAAGATAAATATTGATGAGAGTTGATTTTGAGGTTAGTTTCGTTTCGGTGGGACACTGGATGATTTGGCAGAAACTAGAAGTTGGAAAGGTGTGAAGAAAGAAGGAGCAAAAGCAGCCACACATTGTCAACAGAATTTAGTATAAGAGGGTTGGTTTTGGTTTTGGTTAAAGTTTTTTAAGTTCTGTGGTGTGATAGAGCGAGGCAGGTGAGAAAAAGAGCAGACAGGGGAGGGGGAATCAAGGCTAACGGTCGTTTAACAGGTTATAGCAGCATGTCGGTTATGTGGAGTCCACAGGATGGCTCCAGAAGGAGACAGAGGGATATTGTCGAGAAGGCCGGAGCAAACAGGGACAGCGATAGCAAAGAGAGAGAGCGTGATTAGCAGCGGGCGTGTGCATATTGAAGGGGAGAAAACGGGGGAACAGAAAAGGTAAAGAGAGAGGTTGGGAGAAGATGCGGAGAGGGGAAATTATAATAAAAAAGTCAAGACAAGAACAAAAAACGCCCGAGAGAGACAGGGATGAAGGAATATGTTTAACAAATTAGAAGCGATCATAAAGGGATTTAGACAGGACACTTACGGAAGACTGAACGATATGAAGAGACAAGGGGTGGAGGTAAAATACGAGGTAAGAAAAGTGAGACAAGAATGGGAAGACTGGGATGAATTATGGAAAGGAGAGAAAGATAAGACGTGAAAAAATTGGTAAGCATAGAGAATAGGCAAACAGAGAATGAGGAGGATAGGAAAAGAGACATGAAACTAATAAAAGAGAGAGTGAGCAAACTAAAACTAAAGGATGAGCATAAGGGGCAAGAGAAAGGAAGTTTGGAAAAAGCGAGAGAGTGTGAGGTGATTATGCATGAGCAGAATGAAAGATGGCGCATGAGACTGATTGAGGTCGAAAGAAGAATGTAAGGAGAAGAAAGAGCGAAGAGGAAAAGAATAAACAATAGTGAAGGGTTTGAAAGTGGATAGTGAAAAGGGAGAGAAAGAAATTGGGAAGCTGATGAGAGAAATCGGCATGCAAGTCAGAGTTCAAGGTATGAGAAGACTAGGAGAGAAGAAAGAGAGGAAAGAATGTATGTTGTTAGTGAAATTAGGGATTGAGAAGGATAAGAATGAAGTTATGGAGCAGAAGAAGTTGCTAAAATGAAAAAATTAAAGAATCAAAGAAGACCTGATGTCACGGGAAAAGAGAAGAAAGTGGCTAATCGAGCGAAAGACATGCACTGAGAGCAGTAAAGGTAAAAGGGTAAGGATTGGGAGAGATAGGATATGGATGGAGGAAAAGGGAAATACAAGTCTCACGGAGGGGGTTTAAAACAACAAGAGGACTTGGATGCAAAGAAGAAAGGAGATAAATACAAAAATAGCGAGGTGAAGGTAGCGTTCAGGAATGTGCCAGGATTAAAAAACAAGGACAAAGGATTTTGGAGCGAATTCCAGAAAAGGGATTTAATAATGAAGAGCGAGTTGTCGGTAGATGAGAAGGAGTGGAAAGGCATGAAAAGAATTGTACCGCAAGCATATGTGTGGAAGATGCAAGCAGCGAAAAAGGAGCACGTGAAAGGGAGAGGAATGGGTGGCAAGATATCAGGCATAAGGAAGAAACTGGTGGTAGAGGAAGGAAAGAGACAGTATATAGAAGAAAAGAAGGGAACAATGGTCAAAAGAATAAAATTAGGAGAAGTTATGGTGGATGTAGTATGCGTGCACAGGAGAAGAGGGAGGATGTAGAACAATAAGGTAATGGACAGAGGAAAAAGAGGAGTGGCTGATCCTAACAGAAAGGGGGGGGGGGCTTAAATATATAAACCTGCGAACAAGGGGGAAAGGTATGGGATAGAGAAAAGGAGGTGTTCATAAGAAATTGGAAACAAAAGGAAACATATCGGGAGGGTGGGAGGCTACTGACTTATCGGAAAAATAAGATGGTTCGTCTGGAACGGCAATAAAAAGGGGGACGAAGAAGGGGAATATACGAACGCGGGTATAGGGGAAACCGTAATAGATTACATTCTGGCAGAAGAAAGAAAAAAGAAGCTGATGGTTAGAATGAAAGTGCGCAATGTGATAGGCTAGGAACACGTTTCGGTGATCGCGATAATGAAATGTGTTGGCCGAAAGCTCGGTAGGGGTCAGAGGGAAAAGAAATTAAATGTGAGCAGTTGGGGGGATAAAAATTTAAGAGCATTCAGAGCAAAAATAGAAAATGAGGTGATAGGGAGTTTGAAAAAGGTCCGAGAGAAGAAGAGGGGTTTAGGAGAGGTTAGTGGGACGATAAAGGCAGGGAACGTAAAGATTGGATGAAGGAGAATGTAAGCAACTGGAGGAAAGGGGAAATGGAAAAAGGAGAACTCAACAGGAGAAAGAGAGAGCACGAAAAAATGATAAAGGGGGAAAGACAGAAGGAGGAAGAAAGCTACATGGAAGAGGTAGAGAAAGCGGTAAAGGAAGGAGGGGAATGGGAAGTGATAAACAGGGAAAGAAAAGGAAGGGCATAAATGAAGAAATAGGAATAAAAGTGTGGACGAATCACTTTAAAGGGCTGTTAGGAGGTGTGGAAAATAGGGTAAAGGTAGGAAGAAGAAAAGTAGTAGATGGGGACGAGGACAGCGAAAGCGAGATTAGTAGGAAAGAGGTGAATGAGACGATTGCAAGGTTGGAAAGAAACAGGGCAACAGAGAAAGATGGCTTGGAAAATGAAGCACTGAAATATGGAGAATTGGGGGTGAGAGAAGAGAAGTGTACGTATATAGAGGTCTCACACTCATGTGGGTGGGATATAAAATTTATGCGAAAGTGCTTAAAAGGAGGTTTGAAAGACAGCTGGGAAAAAAGGGAAGAATACCAAATAACCAAACGGGTTTTAGAAAACGGATGGGAACAACAGATAACATCTACGTGCTCAAATATCTAGTCAATAGAAACCTGGGGCGAAAGAAAGGGAAACTAGTCGCATTGTTTGTAGATTTTGAGGCAGCAATTGACTCAACTAACAGGAGGTTGTTATGAGTGTACGAAGATCTAATAGAGAGAATAAAAGAAATATTTGTGAATACTAAGATAAGAATGAAGGTAGGAGATAAGAAAAGTGAGGAATTCTTGGCAGTGAGGGGGCTCAGGCAATGGTGCCCGTTGAGCCCACTCTTGTTTAGTATTCTTCTGGCAGATTTAGAGGAGAAGTTGGAGAGGAAAGGGAAAGGAGGGAAAATACTAGGAATAGACAAAGCGTATTCATTAGCATATGCAGCCGATGTAGTGCTAGTAGCAAATGATGAAAGAGGTATGAATCTGATGATGAGAGTGTTCGAAGACTATGTGAGAGAAAAGGGTTTAGCAGTGAATATAAACAAGACTAAGATGATGTGTTTTAAAAATAAAAAGGGTAGATTAGAGTACGAATAGAAGATCAACAACGTGGTGGTGGAGTCGGTGGACGAGTTATGCTGGGATTCTGGTTTAAAACGAGAGGAGGAAGCGAGTATGTGGCATAGAAAAAAGAAGGTTCAAGGACGACTGGAAGATGAGAGCATGGATGTTTAAAATGTTAGTATGGTCAGTGTTGAACTATGGAGTGAAATTTGGGGGTGGAAAGCACATAAGAGCGTGGAAAGTTTTCATGAGAGATTTTTTAGATGTGTTATGTGAGTGAATTGGAGCTGCCCCGGTTATATGTACAGGGTGGTTTTTTTAACTTGAGACATCAAAATATATCTAAAAAAAGGGCATCATATGAACAAATATCCTCATAATAAAAACTTTTTATTTTCGAGGGGAAAAAGCAGATTTGAAAAAATTTACCCCACCTCACCCCTTCAGGAGGCAGGAGTGGGGGTGACTTTGTAATTTCAAATGGGAACCCCAATTTTTTATCATAGATTCAGATTCTCCTTCACGAAATACGTAAGTTTTGTTCGAAAATTTTTTTCTGGTTCGCGATAGATGGCGCTGCAATTGCGAAAAATGTAATTGTTGATTATTTCAAGGAATTCGGTGAGTCCCCGGGCCTCTCACTATCGGGGTGCTTGATTTCGGTGAGTCCCCTCGCCTCTCATCATAGGGGTGCTTGATTTCGGTGAGTCCACCTGCCTCTCACCATTGGGGTGCTTGATTTCGGTGAGTCCACTCGCCTCTAACCATGGTGGTGCTTGATTTCGGTGAGTCCACTCGCCTCTCACCATCGGGGTGCTTGATTTCGGTGAGTCACCTCGCCTCTCATTATAGGGGTGCTTGATTTCGGTAAGTCCACCTGCCTCTCTCGAGAGGGGTTTTTGATTTCGGTGAGTCCGCTCGCCTCTCACCATGGGGGTGCTTGATTTCGGTGAGCCCACTCGCCTCTCACCATGGGGGTGCTTGATTTCGGTGAGTCCACTCGCCTCTCACCATGGGGGTGCTTGATTTCGGTGAGTACACCTGCCTCTCACCATGGGGGTGCTTGATTTCGGTGAGTCCACTCAATTTGATGTATTTTATATGGCTGTGTGTCTTCTTATGGTATAAAAATGATTGCAGTGCAATTATCATATCTGAACGTGACATTCAGTATTGAGAATTATTATTTATACAACTATAATAATTCTGTTTCCTAAATGTAAATTTTACTTTCTATGCAGGTAAAATTTCAGATGGTTTAAAATAACGTTTTTTCGGAAATGGAACCCCTACGAAAATCGATCATTTATAGTAAAAAATTATCCCTGCTTTTTTCAGGTTTTAGGAAAATTGAGACTGCACAAAAAAAAAAAAATTTTATTTCAAGCTTGTTTGTTTAATGACATATACTACGACAAACAACAGAAAATACCTTGGTAAGGAAACTCTTTTTATTCTATGAAAATAGTTCTCAATAAACCCATTATTGTCCATCCAACGTTATTTCTGCCAAGGCTTGATTTATATAACTTGTTTCTTCTTACGAACATAGTGAAGTTTTGTTTATTGTTTTTTCAAATTAAGAGGATAATGGTAATTAAACTGGGCTATAAATAAAAAATCACTTTTTAACGAAATCCTAAATGCCAAAACCCAAAGAATATCGCACTAGAAGAAAACCTCCCAGCATAGTGGTCTATAAAATAAATTTTTTTATTTTTCAAACACTGTTGTAAAAAAGGTAGAATGAAACATATGTATAATTATAATTTATTAATTCGAAGAACTTTTGTTGTCGAATTTCATCTGATAAAAGAAGCTATTCTCAACTAAATTAGTATAATTTAAATTACTTATCAAACAATTTGTAAGTATGTATGATTTTAAAAGCAAAATAAAAAACATATAATTACCTTCGACTTTTTATAACAATTATAATAATAGAAATACTTTTTCGATGTCAATGATTTAAAGATACATAATCGTCATGGAATATTTCTTTGCATCAGCTTATCAATTAGTCGAAAGTACACTTAATTCTTATAGCTAATTTCGCACAGAAAAAAATAAAGTTTCATTTTGAACAAAGGAACGGTCTCAAAATGAAGTGAAACAAAATTGAACTATAAGTGGTTCATATTGAGCAATACGAATATTGAAAACAATCCATTTGTTTTTCAGTTTTTACATTGATCAAGAGAGAAGCAACTGAAGTTAAAAATGAGTTCGTAAGAAACTGACCTGAATAAAAATTAATCCCTACTTTCTTCTGCGCAATGTGGTTATAATTAAGAGTTACAAAAAATGTAGATTATGAGAGATGCAATAAATGCTGTATTTTTCAACTAAAATTTATACAAGGATTTAACATTTCTTTCCCAAGGCTCGGTTCAAACTCTTAATAAGTGGGTGGTTTTCTCCACAATGTCTTTTAAAATCATCTTGATCTATGGCCGACACAAAGGTCCACCAAGATGCATTTGCTCAGAATATTCCGCCTTCTTCTTGATGGATCTGAAAATAAATTAAAAAATTAAATATTCTTAGCATTATTAAAATATAAATTTGACAACGTTTTATTTGAAGACTTACTCAACATCATAATATGCAAGAAGTTCAGTCCCTTGGTAGATGTATGGCACTTGCTGTTCTCTGTCGTAGACATGCTTCCATTTTGGATCTTTTAGCAATTGACAAATTTGGTAATATTCTGGTGTAGTATCAAGGTTTCCTATTTCTCCTATCTTAAGAAATGGTGCGCCTCTATCATGTTTTTTTGGATCAATCAGAGAAAGAAGCTACTTCTTCAAAAGCAATTGCTAATATTAGCTTGCTTGGTGGAGCACCTTGTGAAAGCCAGTATTTCACAACATAATCCTGAGAACAGAATTTAGCAAAAAATCATTGCATAAATTAGAAGTGAATATATTGGCAGTGTCTAGTATTGTGGTACTTCCTATTATTTGTATTATTGTTTATTGTCTATAGGACTGATCTTTACATTTTTTCCGTCAACTAAAGTACTTACAATATTCAATTTGCGTTCTTTAGCATTGTCCGTTGATGAAGGATACATTGGAGTATCATGACTAACTATCTGATCATATTCAAATTCACTGCTGTGGTAAAAATCGTAAGTAAACAAATTTATGAAGTTCAAATATTTGAATATTCCTTTATTATCATATGATATTTTAGCAATCTCTTCAATAGCATCAACAGTTGCAAATAAAATGAGACCTTCCTTATCGAATTTTCTCTGAGTGCCTTCAGGAGTAAAACAAAAATCTCTTTATCAGAAGGACCTACTTCATATATATCACTGAAGTTAAGCAGTGTTGGGCGCGGTTAGTACTTGGATGGGTGACCGTCTGATACTACTGCGTTGCTGTTGGCGGTCGTGGGTGTGGTGAGCCCATTTACTACAAATCCACCTAAAAAAACACTACCCGAATCGGGTAGTGTCACGCTTACCCCTAGAGGCTCCCCGAAAGGGAAATAGATTAATGATATACATTAACAAGTTTCTCTCGCAGAATCGAGCTAATCATGACGGTAATCCTGAATAGAAATATGAAACTTACGTAGTGGAATTTAGAGCATGCGCTTCCTTTCCCCCCAGAGTGACTATGGTTTTCAGATGTGGTTTCTTTTTCCGAAGATCATTGAACCTTTTAATTAAATTATCTGAATCAAAACTGTCAATAGTAGTGTCTGCATTCAATCCAACGAAACTGTAAATGATGTGAGTGCAAAGAGAGACATCGATGTTTTCTATGCATAAATTATCTTCCGGTACTCCCAAAGAAACTTCTGCCCCGGTATAAGAAGAACATGCAACGATTTCTGGAAAATAAAGATTCGCAAATTTTCATATATTTTTCAAATTCATGACGTTATATATTTTAAAAGTAAGCTTACAATCTTATTATTATTATAAATTACTAAATATCGTGGATAGTTTATATCAAAAGATTGTCATTGAATAGAAAAAATTATAATTATAAAATAAGAGCCTACTTCTTTTTCTTGCGAATATTTATTTTTTGATTTAGTGTAATAATATAAATAGAAACAATATGTTTTATGTCGTTCTCAAATAATTTTTTTCATTTAATTCAAAATTGAATTATTGCAACTTTTCTATTTCCACCTATCACATATCACTTACTCTCGCTCTATTTATCAGGTACTGGAAGCTTACTACCTAAAGCAAAAGCTGAGCATATTTCAAAACAAAATATTAACTTATATATCTCTAAAAAATTAAAACGCAATATTAGAAAGTCAGTGAAGATTTTACATTAATTGAAATGATTATAATTTTTGAGGGACAGTTTTGGATAATTGGAAATTCAAGAAACTGATACTCTTATTTGTCCATGACTTGATCCAGATCAACTGATTTAGGTTAAATTCATTTTTGTAATAGTAACTATATTTAAGAATTTTTAATTATCAACAAAATTCCAACTCTAGTGCAAAAATGCTAAAAGCTGAATCTCAATTTCTTTCTTAACGCAACAAGTAATATAAATAAGAATTTTTTTTAACAGTATATCCGAGTTAAAATTCAAAAGAAGTTCAAGAGACGAAATAAATGCAAAAGTTCGAAAAAATCAGTATCAGAAATACATATCAAATAATAAAGAGGTGATTGTTAGACTCCTAAAAAGGAATTCAGGCGAAGAAATTATTGAGCACTACCAAGTGCTTCGTTTCTGCGGATAAAAACTCAGACAGGAAAGTTTTAACAAAAATGTCCAAACCAACAAATAACTTAAACCTAAAAATATCTTACAAGTTAAGAAAATTTAAAAACCTTGAATCTTTTTTATAAACTGACTAATGAGACATACCTTTAGTTTTCCGAAACCTTCTTGAAGAATTTCGAAAAAATACAATACTTTGGTATAGCGTGCAGGTTTTTTATACATTTGTTTACATCTACAAATTAAGTTAATTTACATCCATATTATTATCATTGCCCAATTTTTCCTATTTTCGGTAAATATTGTCGTAATTGCATAATAACTCCAGGTTTAAAACATACATTTTTATGGTTATACACTTCTTAGTTTCATATTTAAAAAAGCTCGATATTCTATATTTAAGTACATTTTCTTAATGCAAGAAAAATTGCTTTGAATCAAGAAAATGTTTTATTGTCCTCATTCGTAACAATATTTTCTTGATTCAATGGTAAAGCTTTTTCCGAGATGTATATTTTATGTGTCATTTTTTTTTTTAGAGAAAAGTGTAGGTCAGTGAAACTTGCATACATAACATACATATCACGTGCACTTAGAGTAATAATTTATTGCATAAGTGCCTAATTAAAAATGTGAAATTAGGTCTGTGAATATTTCTTCAATTTCATTAGAATCATAGTTTCATGGATTTTTTTATTATTGATAATATCAAATTTTAGATAATTATTTTAATCAAACATTGAATATTTTCTAATAGAATTCTCTTTTTTGAATATCAGCCCCACTTCGAAGAGATTCGAAAATAATAATTAAGTTCAACTCACAATCAATAATTGCGTTATATGGTAAATATTCGACACTCATAAATATTGTTAGATCCATGTTTTCATATCTCAGTTACGAAACGTGACCTAATTAGAAGCTTTTTATCATTTCAATTGCTGACACACTTTAAAACATATTACGTCTAATTCGCATACAAACATTACTATTTTCTTCTGAGGAAATTATATTGACGTATCACAACAAAAATTCAATACGTGTCCCGTTTATTATAATAAAAATTAATCATTTTTATAATGTAGATTTAATAACACGTATATTGATCATGTTGCTCATGAAAAAATAGACATATAGTTTACGTGGAATAATGAACAGATTCCTGGGTCAATCTTCCCATAAAGATTATGGTTTGAACCGTCTTTTTTTTTAGTTAATCAAATGTCAACTTTGTCAAAAAATTAATATAAATGATGAATTGCATGAGTACAAATAGGTGCATAGATGTCGGAAATTCCTTTATTTGTTTACCAATGTTTTAATTATAACATATTCCTCAGCTAATTTCTAATTTTTCTATCATAAAACGGTTTTGTCAAAATAGGATATCTGTCGCCCCGCAAAAATCGTTAACATCTGATAGGATTTTGAAAATTAAATCTGAATGTTTTAAATCAATATCGTGAATGGTTCTCGAAATATCGTTCTTTTTTCAAATAAAATTCTAAGATTAAAAAAAAATCAAATTGTTAGTTTTGGAATTTTCAAGGAATTGGAAAGAGAGTGAGTTCAACAAATTATTCCGAGATATCGATTTAAAAGTTTCAGATTTAATACGAAGCTTATTATTTCGAGCCTCGTCAAGTCTTCAGAGATAAAAGTCAAGTTGAATAATTATTTATTTGGGTAAGTATTAAACATATCAGTATAAATCGTAGATTTTTAAATTTGATGTATATTACACGGCTCTATTTCTTGTCATATGATAACAATTTTTACAGGGGGATTTTCGTATCTTAATTTGTCATTAAATAATTGAGCAATATTGATAATAATATTTATTAGTCAGTATCACACGGATTTAAAAGATTGATTTAAATGTTTGGTAATTATTTCTTCGAATTCGATGGGTTATAGTGATAATTAAACCGGACTATAAAGGAAAAATTAGTATTTCATTAAGGCTTTCGTAGGCCTAGGCTTACATTTTTCTAACCACTGATATAAGAAAAAATATACCATGGAAAATTTCATTTTTTATCCAATTTCTACCTGTTAAAATCTTCTATATGAGTCATCCTGAAAGAAATCGGACTTATAAAGAAAGCGTAGTAGTCTCAAAACAAACTTTCCTCATTTTTCTTATTTTTCAACCACTATTTAACAAAAAACATAGAGTATAACATAGTAAATTCTATTTTTTATTGGACATCTGAATTCTAACAGATTCAATTTGAACCTCCCCCGATGAAAATCGGACTAAAGCAAAAGGTTCACGCATAGAGTATTCTCTCCCCTCCACTTCCTTAATCCCTTTTCACAAATGCTTTTTTAGTTAAAATTTTGAATCTTTATAGTAAGCGTATTTTCGCCAAGGATGCCAGTATTTTTCTACGCTTGGTAGTTATTGACTAAAAGACTATGGATCAAATATATAACCTCAGGGTTGCTAATTTCATAGTTTTGTTTTATATGCTCCTGCTAATGGATGGATACCTGGACGACTTTAGAACATTGTTACGAAAATTTGACTGAATTTTAATGCACATATATTGGAAGGTTTCGAGGGTGAAATAACTCCTAAAAATACGGTCCAACGAAGGTGGATTACGACGAAATACAAAGTAGATTACTGTAGTTTGAAAAAGGATTATCAAGGATTCTACTGAATTAGTTATATTACACTGGCTTATTCCGAAATACTGTATTGCTGGATTACTTTGGATTACACGTGGATTACGAGACGATTAATGCAAATAACAAGATGCTTACAAGCAGATTAATCCAGTTTACAAGTGGATTATCTTGGATAACTTAGGTTACCCCTCGGATAACCCTAGATTTTGTAAAACATTCGGCTCACTGGTTTATCTCGCATATTACGTGGATTGCAAGAGGACTACTCCAAATTACAAGTAAATTTTAAGTGGATTCCACTATATTACTCGAGTTAAACCGAATTATAAGAATTACGTCGGATTACAAGTGGATTACCTATTATTACAATTGGATTAAATAGAATTAGAAGCAGATTTCCTATACTTACAATTGTGTTCCTTGGATTACTTTGGATTACCCGGGTCATCTGAAGTACTTTATATTACACGTGGATTAAGTAGGATTATGAGTGGAATGCTTGGAATAACCTAAATTACCTCGCATTATCATTACAGGTGGATTTCCCTGGATCACACCTGGATTACTGGGATTACCCTGGATTAGCCTGGTTATGTTAAATGCTTTATATTACAAAAGTATTAACTACGATTTCAAGTGTAAGGATTGGAATAATTCGAATGATTTCGAATTATCAGAATAACTGAGTTACTTCTGATTAAAAGTGGATTACTCCAGCTTACGAATTGATTGTTTAGAATTATAATGGACTACCTGGAATTATAATTGGATGAACCTGATTTTTAAAGCCTTTGAAAATTCCCTGGAATCTTTAGAGCTAAAAATCTTTAAAATCTTTTCAAATCCCTTGATGCCATGGGTATTTTACAATTATGTAAAATTTTCATTCTTTTTATACAAAAAATGTATCAAACAAATCAAAATGATACAATATTTCTCAGTGTGTCTAATTTTTCCGCATGGGTGGTATGGTATACATAACTTAATAATAAAAATCTAGAAATAAAGATGAGTATTTGTATAAAATAATTTTTTTACCTAAAAATAAATAATAAATATAAAATAAATACCAGAAACATCAAACTTTTAATAAAAATATGGTTTATCGTTTATTTAATTGTTTATTTATATCTTTCTTTTTTTATAGTATTGTTTTCTTTTTATTTGTATTGAATGAGAGTGAGAAAAAGTTATGGTTGACCGTGGGGGTAAAAAATATATGTAACCAAAAAGTAGGGATTGGCGCGCGTAGCCCTCTAGAATATGTGTGTGCGAGTGTGTGATTATTAAAGTATGAAACTGAAAAATCACTTCGGACATTTCGCAATAATTTCGTGATAATTGATCACCCTCATTTAGATAATTCTTATCTTCAAATGAATTTTAACGATCCAGGAGAATTCTTGTTTAAATTTTAGATGACAATTTGTTATTGATTACTTGTTCGCAGCCGCTTATCATTGGGCAGAAATATCTGATGCTTATAACAAAATAATTCCATAAGGATAATTAGAGATGCAATAAATTCTTTATTCTTTCGACTGGAATTTGTAGAAGAATTTAATATTTGTCTTTACGGACTCGGTTTAAAGTATTCAGTAGTGGAAACTTTTCTCCTCCACAGTTTCCACTATAATCATCTTGATCTACACTCCACATTGCGGCACCACCAAGATTCATTTTCTTAGCATATTCAGCCTTCTTCTTGATGGATATCAAAATAAATAAAAAAGATAAAATATTTGTATCATTATCAAAATACTATCTTCAAAACTTTTCTCATAAAAGACTCACGCAATATAATCATAGGCCAGATGTTTCCTGTAATTATTTAAAAGTGGCATTTTTATCATTTGAAACAATTAATTTTCGAATTTATTTGAAAACGACTACTTATTTGCCTTATTTGTCTTATTGTTCAGGGCCTGGTCGTGTGATTTAAAAACTTCGTCGCCAATAAAAGTACTTACAATGTTCAATTTGCGTTTTTCCGAATTTTCATTTGATGAAGGAAACACTCAGCAATTGTTTCAGTAGCACCAACTGCTGCAGATAAAATGAGACCTTCTTTATCGGATGTTTCTCTGAATCCCCTCAAGAGTAGATCAAAATTCTGCTTATCAGAAGAACCTTGAACTTGATCTTCATATCCTTGACCTGGATATTCCCAGTGTATGTCGATTCCATTAAGTTCATGCTTTTTAACGAATTCGACAACATTGATAACCAATTTTTTCATAGAATCAGATGAGCCACTACTCTATTATATGCAATTATAAAAAAGATTCATATTTTCATTTTTCATGACCTTATCAATCACAATGATCTAGAATACTGTTCTTAATTCTAGATGGAAATATGAAACATGAAACTTACGTAGAGAAAATCTCAGAATTGTCCATCGACCCCTCTACGAAGACTAAGGTTTTCACCTCTTTTTTCTTTTTCCGAGGACCATTAAAGCCTTTAAATTCATTTATATTACATTCTGGTTCAAAAATTGCAACAAAAGCGTCTGGCATTAAGTCCAACTGTACTGTAATACACATGAGTGCACACAGCCACATTAAAGTTTTCTATGTTTTAATGTTTTCTGCCAAATAATGATATAATATTTAGCTTAAAAAACATCTAACAATATAATA
>CAKNWT010323887.1:0-11281 GCA_932066315.1 Andricus coriarius
ACGGATCCATTTGAGTAATTGCAAAGAAGTTCGTCAAAGTAGTTGCGATTGCTTTAAAAATAAAATATGTCGAAACTATTTTTCAATATCAATTTTTTTTAACAGGGTAATGATACCAATAGACGAACCCTTCAGTAGCGCCCCTTCCCCTCTAAATCTCGCCTGAGAATATCAAATAGGGAAATAAATATTGAACTTATCTCTTACATGAAGCTTATTGACATATTAGGTTAAACATGCAATTAAAAATGGTGGTTAATAGACAAAATAGTGTGTGCTTACTTCTTATGATTTTGCTCGTTTATTTCTTAGTAACTATTTAATAAGGGCCGCATAGCTTGCAATACATTTTTAATATAGGAGAATTAGAAGCTGTGAAATATCTAGAATGCAGATGCGTGTATTTCACCTTTATCACACTAGATAATCACTTTTTATACAGCTTTTAATATATGATCGTACACTTAAACTCAAGTGGCTTACTACTGATGTATTTACCCTGTCAGATATATTGTAGTTCATAAATTTAAAAATTAGTCTGAACTGAACTGAATCAAAGATAATTATTTAATTGTATATTTTATAAAGCTCTCTTACTTAGTAATAACACGAATATTACTGTTTCCCTAATGATGAAGAACTAAAAAAAATGAGCACAACTTTTCTGGGTCTGAATTTTCAGAAAATGATAAGAAAGCGCAGTAAAGGAAACATATCATATGGAAACATATTTATATGATTCACGGACATATTTTCAAGGTTTCATAACACATGTATGTTACGAACTCGAAATAGAAGATAAAGAATGCACATAGTTTTGTTTTTTTATTGGCATTCATTTGAAATAACAAACAAAGAATTGATTGTCAATATGTATAGCCATAACAATTAAATTTTAATTTTATCCAAATGGAACAAAAAAACAAAGTGTGTTTGGACTGATTTATGATCTACCATAATGAATGTACAAATATGTACGGAAAAGAAATATGTATGTAACTTTTCAAATTATTACTTTTTCAGACATCCATAGATGAATTATCTTTAATTTACTCTGGATCTAGTTAGATTCAACTGAACTTACTTTTATTATAATGAATAATAAAATTGATTTTGATATTAGAAGGATCTGTATGCAGTCTATAGTCTCTGTGTGGAAAAATGTCCTGGCAGTTTGGTGTTAGGTCTGGTCCAGGTCTGGATTTATATAGACTGTCTACTATGGAAATTCTGGTCTGACCCAAGACTGGCGATGATCAGCTTTCCAAGAAGAAAAAATGTTCTACGTTCGATCATAAAATTTTTCCTTGACATATTTCGAAAAAGTTACAGGGTGTCCAAGATGATAGAAAATAAATAAGATTAACGCTATCAAATAAGAATTTTTTTCTGGTCTCCTTGACATTCTTGTCTGGTCCAGGTTGGGCGCTGATCAGCTAGCCAAGATCAACAATTCTAATTTCGTCAATAAGGTCTGGCCTTGTCCAGAACTGGTGCTGATCATCTAGTCAAGAATAAAAAAGTTCTAGGTTCGATCAGACTTTTTTTTTACATTTCGAAAAAGTTACACGGTGTCTAGAATGAAAATTTTCAGCTGAATACAATTATAGTGAAAAAATGATTTTTTTCCAAAATTAAAAATTAATAAAAGGTCATACCTATATTAGGTTGAAAAATATCACACTTACAACACAAATTCAAATACTTATAACTTTGTAAACTTGATTTTTCTTAGCATAAGTTAGTATTACGGAATGTTTCGTAAGATTAAATAGTTAAGTATAGCGCTGGGGCTATTATTACGAAAATTTCCGTAGTCCGAAGAGAAAATGGAAATGCTGGTTAGGTGTACGGAAAATTCCGTTACACTAAAACCGATTTGCTTCAAACTCTTTAAGAAAGTTATAAACGTATTTTTACTCCAAAAGCGAAATTATTTATTAAATAATGTGAGGGTTTTACTGGGATAAACTTTTTTTTTAGTTAATACCCACAAAACTATAAAAGTGAAATGCTCAATAAAAAAATTGCATATTATTGCATTCAGAGTGAACTGATTTAAATTATTTGGTCACTTCCTTCATAATTTCATTGCGATTTCCAACTATTCTGTTACTAAACAAACAGTTTCTCCATTACGAGACTAACGGTTAGTATTAAATTTTTAGAACTTTTTCATACAACCTTTAGGAATAAGTCTTTTCAATTTTATTAAATTCTGATAATTTATTGCATCAGAATTAGGCAGAACGTTGATGGTAACGCATCCGATTCACTCTATTTCCATCAGATTGCATGTTCACTTAAAAATTTGGAGAGCACGGTTCGATTGCCAATATCTCTCAATTTAAAAAATTTGAACAAAATCTGATCATTGGAAATTTAAGATCGTAACTCCTTAAGTTGTATACCTGTTTTCAAATTCTAAATTAAATATTTTAGTCCCATACAGAAATTTTTCCGCAAAATGAATTCTTTGTTCGAAGTTTAATGTAAAAAAAACTGAAATTAAATTCACTTGAACATTTTATAATGTTTCAATAAAAAGTCGCATTAAGTTGGCGATAAATTTTGTCGAATTCACATTAAATGTCTCCTTTCCGCGAATATTATTTCATGTTAGAAAATTGCTGTTATACACGATAATTATAAAAGGCGTTCGGGATATTTTTAAATGATATTAAAATATTTTCAAACATTTTTAAATCGAAGGGTAGTTAGTGTGCACACAATGTTCTGGATTGATTGAAAAACTCAATTTCAGGAGCCGTATTTCACAGGATTTTTTTATATCAATAAAAAGAAATGTCACCCTTATGTTTCAGATGATGACAGGAGAAACTCCAACCTGCGGACCAATGGGACCAAGACAGCCGGAGCGTTGGGGTAAGACGGTACCAAGAAATTTCTGCACTGCCGCGATGTACCGAGTTCCCATGACTCAATTTTCAGGAGGAAAGAGAGGGCGAGAGTGAAATAAGAAGAGTAAGAGTGTCATGTAGAGATGAGTATAGTGAGGATCTTGCATGTGGGGTTGAAAGCCGATGTGGGGTTTAGAAGCGAAACCGCAAAGAGATTAGGCAAGGAGATCGGACATCCTCCGACCCCCATGTTATTCTCTGACACACACGTTTAAATCGAATGATTCAATCACTCACAATCATAGCGTGCAGCGCACCCTCCCACGACTAGGGTGTCACTCAAAACTTTCAAATTTTCTTTATCAAACTCTAAATTGGAAAAGAGCCCCTGAAGCTTAATACCTTCCGTAACGTATTCAAAAGTTGTGGTGGGTTGTTTATTCTGTTAAAATTTTACTTCTACAACTTTTGAATATTTTTGGAAGACATTACTTTACATATGGTATTTTCAAACCAAAGGGGGGAAATAGAACTGATAAACATAACAAACATAACGTTTTTTTTTATTTAAATAGTCAAATTTAAATTATAAAAGTGTTTCGTACAATTTTCTACCTACTTATAAATCCTGTACGATATTCGAATTTATTTAGCTAAATTTAATATTTGTTGTTATAAGTTGTAAATAACAGTGAGTGTGATTGGGCTAGAAAAATAGCAAATGTCTATTTTCATTCATCTCTTTTCGTTCATTCTAAACAGTGAAGCCAAAGGTAATTTCTTGAAATGGACTTTTAATAATTTTTTTTTCTTGGCTCAATTGTACAATATTGTACATTGTAAAATATTATGTAAAATAGGAGGAATTGTACAGTATGGAGTTTTAAATTAATATTAGATTTTATAGTAGAAATAAATGTGAACCTCTACTGTTTTTTTAAATTCTTGTTACATATTTTGCTATTAAAGTAATTATGAAAAATTTTCTATGTCGTAAGCAATGTGAAATTGTACAAACTAATTATATTTCCCTGGGCGAAAGATAATTAAAGGAACTAGTCTATGATCGTTAAGATAGACTTATTGTACAATATAATATAAATATTGTAAATTAATCAGAATTTCGCAATATTGTGCAATCTGTCTTTCTGAAAAAATGGGACTTAATTAAACCAAATTGTATGAAATAAGCGATTAATAAATTTTGAGATAGTGAAATAAATTCTTCAGTATTGTTTAGTAGAAAATTTTTGTACATTATGTACTGTACATTTTGCATTCACTTTTTACATGTAAATTATTCATTATGTATTTATTCCCGTGCAGAAATTGCCCCGGTTGGCCCTACTACAACAAGGTTTCTGGTCGGATTCCAGCCGGGCTACCCCTGGATGGGTTTCATGGTCAGGAACCGGTCGGGAACCGACCGGGCTTCATTCCTCTCAAATCACCTAGTCGGGAGCTAGGTCGGGAGTCAACCGGTAACTGGTCAGGATACTATTTTTGTAGAAATTAAACATTTTTCAAGAGCCGTGACATTATCAAAGACGTACTTACGGATGCTAGATGAATTATTATTTGAAAAGTATGATTTAAAGATTTATTAGATCAGTAAAACAGAAATTAGTTTTTTTTTTAATTCTTCGAAAAAAAACAACATTTAATTTTTTTCCAATGTTTTAACTTATTGAATAAAACTGTTATCGATTCTGCAATGTGCAACTGCCGAATTGTTACCATTTTTACAACTCTCGCGTCGCGTCGTCTCCTCGAAGTTCGCAAATAAATTCCGTTATTAAAATCAACCTTATTTCAGTAATCAGTTTGAAACCCCCACTTACTGCGCGAATAATTATTATTTCACATTAAATTATAGTGTTGTGTATTTATTTTTTCCTTTCTTCCTTCTTAACCTCAAATCGCCACGTGGTTTCCAAAATAAAACAATTGCTAGGAGATTTTAGCATCAGTGATTGAAACTCTACTGTAATTTCCTCGCGAGAATTTGTTAACTTGAGTTGACTTTTAAAGTTCACCGTATTCTTTACGATGAGCCTTAAATGACAGAAAAAGTTACCAATTTCTCGGCTGAAGCAACATTTTTTAACCGCTCTGTGGCCAGATTACCCGACCGGTATGAAAACCGGGATCCGACCAGTTTACCGTGACGTTTTTATTCGGATTCCAGCCAGTATCCCCGGCCAGCGCCCGGTTTCAACTGAAGCTATCCGGCCGGCTTCCGGTCGGATCCCTGTTACCATTTCTACACGGGTTGGTATACATATTAAATATAATCTTAAACAGCGAGCATAAATTTCATTCAATGACACAAATTATTTTTCTTTCATAAAGATGTGCTTTATTTCTAAACCAAAATTTGGCTTCCTTGTCGAATAATAAAAACAATATTTCAATTATAATTTCTACTATGATCAAGTGAAATTATGCAAAATAAATAGAAGTTATGTGAAGGAAATTCAATTTATATGTATTGTAATTCATTCTAGTGAATTGAAGTTCAAAAAAAATTAAAAATATAATTCAAATTTTAATTTAATTCAAATAAGTGAATTTAAGCAAATTTAAGATAAACTAAACTGTATTAGAAGATACACATTAGATAATGACTTCAACAAAATTCAAATGAAATAAGAATTATTTTATTTGAATTCAAGTGGAAATAAAAAACTATTTAAATTCAAGATCATCTGAATAGGAGATATTGAATCCAAATTATTTGATGTCACGTGATTTTCATCCAAATTCAAGGAAATTGAGGTACATTCAAGCGTAAATAAAATTTAGTTCACCAGATCTTAAACTGAAGAACTTTATACATTGTACATTGTGCATTAAGGTGATTAAAAAAATTTTTTTTTCGAATCTGAACTGTTTGAGTTTTCTCTTTTTTTATTGATTTTTTATTGTTTTTATTTTCCTAATGTCTTGTAAATAATTTAATGAAAATGTTTAAAATCATTTTTAAAGAAAATCTTAATATTTTCTTACTTATTTCACATTTTTCTATAATAAGTCCTTTTGTAATTTACTAATCGTTTTTGGTAATTGGCACACGATATGTGAAATAATTATAGAAAAATGTGAAACAACGAAAATAAAATGATTATTTTCCCTAAAAATGAGTTAAAATTTTTAATTAAATAATAACCAATTTATGGTACTGTAAAAGGTTATAATTATATATGTATAAAAATTAATTACATGCATTTTCAAGAACTAGAGAAAATAAAAACAACAAAAAATCAATAAAAAAGGCAAAACTAAAATAGGGGACCTCTACATCATAAGGAGTAAAATCATATTACAATTTTCCATCTAAAATGCCTTTAGTGTAATGAACAATGTACAAGAGACTCTCTTTATCATAGAACATTATGGATTAGTGAAACTAAACTTTTGAACGTTACCGAATGTACATTTTTCTCTATTTCTCAAGATTCTAACAGCATGCAGTTTTATCCAAAGTTTGCATTAGGAAATATTGTAAATTAAAGAATACCTATTGAACATTGTGCGATCTGAAATTTCTAAAGATGTGCTTTGTATCATACATTAAACCAATATTCATTATTTGAATTAACCTTACAAGAGGAGACCGGCAATCATGAATCTAAGTTTTGGTTTATAATTTTTTTAAATAAAAAATCATTACCTACGTATTAATTCGCGAACGAAGTAATATGTGCGTTTTTGCCATTTTTGAAAAAAGCGACTTTGAAATATTCGCCAAAGGCCATATCTAGAGTTTTGGCGAAAACCACTTTTGAACGCCCAGTTATTTCATTTATATTTTCGATTCATTATAATGTTCATAAATATAATCGATTTCAATAATCTTCTGAAGTTATGCCAATCATAATTTTGTAATTAATTTTTTCACGTAAAAACGAACTTTCAATAATAACATTCATAAAAATTACATTTGTTTCCGTAAAGAAATTATAAAGCATAATAACAAAAATAAATTTAAAAAGTACAGGCAGCGAGAATCGACCACGCAACATTCCGGCTATGAAGCCGAAGTGCTACTGCCTAAGCTACCGGCCGTTCAGAAGTGGTTTTCCGCCAACTATTTTCTCGAGAACGGCGAAAAAGCGCATGTTACTGCTTTGGGAAATTAATACTTAGGTAATGAGCTTTTATTAAAAAAAATTATTAATCGAAACTCAAATTCGCAATTGGTGGTATCCCCTTGTTAAAGCTATTTCTGTACCTGACGATTAAAAGAAGGAAACAACATTGTTAAATCAGAAAACGGTTGGGAAGCAGACCTGTGGAGAAAAACAAAGAAGGAAGGGTGAAAAAATCTTTGAGTGGCGCCCTAATCGTCTCACTGCCTTTGTCCGACCCGCACCCTCGCATTGACACTCCCCTATCCCTCGCCGCCCCCGACCAACCCGCCCCCACCGACCCATCTTTTTAAGAGGCCACGCTCCGAAAATCGTCGACGCTTGTCATGGTACTAATGCATTTAACGACTTGTAACTTTTTTGCGGACTAGAGACGAAATGAAAGAAAGAAAACAGAGGAGACGATAAAAAGAGGTGCAAAAAAGTAAAGGGAAGTGCCTGAGGGCCGGAGAACTCGGAAATTGATTTACGAGATTGGAACAACTGGGCACGAACCATACGGATAGAAAATTGAGGTGAGAGAAAGAGAGTAAAAAGAGAGATAAAAGTAGGAGAGAGAAATAAATAGGGGAGTATTATAAATAGGAGAGAGATATAAAGATAGTAGAGAGAGATATAAAAATAAAGAGCAAAGTGGGATAAAAATAAAAGGAGTGACAAAGTATCGTAAACTATCCGTAATTTGCGATCCTTTAAAGTCCATTTTATCAACGCGATTTAGAGGACCGCTGAAAGTCTTGACAATAAATTGTAATCGCTTTTCGATCTCGACAAGAGCGCGAGATTTTCGAAGCGCGGCCATGAATTTTTATCATATTCGCGCACCCTGATGCCGCCGGGACCAATGAGCAGCCTTTCCTAAACCCTCATATTCACCACATGCCGACGGAGGAAAAAGTGGAGTCTCTCCCTGACGTCCAATCATGTTTACTTCCTTGGAAAAAGGTTCCGTGGAACGAAAATAACGTAAAATGCGAGGTCCGCTATTATGGGTCAATTTATCGCACCCCTGGAACATGGATAAACTTCCGGGATGAGAATTTAAATAAAACCTGAGCCCTTAAGGTTGGGTGGAAAATAGAATATAAAAGGTTGATTTAATTCATTTATGAATGTCATTTTTGGCCGTAAAAAGGCTTTCTAAAATTTCGATATAAAACAAATATCTCTAATTTCACTAAGTTAATTAGTCAGGAAAATTTAGGCAAACAGGCATTTTATTTCAACACAATTTAACTAATTTTCATGAATTTAGGATTTAGTTGAAGTGAAAATTAACTTAATTGTATATATTTAAACCAGTTTATTTGAAATTATCGTAAACTGGAGCTAAGCGGCACATGTGGGGAAAGCGGCGCACCCTTGATTCTGAATTTCGTAATGCTTTATTTGCTTCTCATAGGAAAAAATTTCGAGACTTGCAACTAACAATTGTACAAATTCGATTTGAAAACCTAGAAGAAGCAATATTGCGTTTAAAATACATAATTCAGGTTGCGCTTCTCAGCCCCTGTTTACAGTAATTTCGAATCAATTCTATTAAAACCAGTATTATTTTATTTACCTGAAATTATTTAAATTAAATTGAGAAAAAGATCAAGGAAATCTCAGACAATTCCGTTGTATTTTCTGAATTGCAATTCATTCAACGAAAATCAAGTGCGCTCAAGAAAATTCAAGTACATTTGTTTGTATCTTCTTGAATATAATTAATTTTAGCTAAAATAAAATGAATTCTAATGAATTTAGTTTAAATTACTTGAATTGAATTTTTCTAAATCGAATATTTCTTAAGTAAATATTCAATCTCTATAAAAGTTAATTGAAGTAAATCATCTTGAAATTACTAAAATTCAATTAAGCGGGTTCTTCCTTAAGTCCTTAAAATTAAGATATACTGTGAATTGAATTTGAATCATTTTAATTACAGTGAATACAACAGATTTCATCCTAATTTAGAAAAACCTTAACTTAATTAACTAGAATGAAAACCAAGTAAATATACAAGAATATTTCAGTGAATTTTAGGATATTCGAAAGAATTGAAAATAATGAAGGTAATTTCGCTAAAATTCATTCGATTGAATTCAATTTCTTCGCGAAAAAATTAGTTACTTCAAGTGAATTCAACCGAAATTAAGTTTAAAATTGTTTGCTTTCCTTCAAAACGAACTAGGTTTTGAATGGAATGAGGTTCTTTTAAAAATTAATTTTTGCAATACATTTGTGCAAATCTTCAAGGAGGCTTCTAAGCGTTCATCAGAAAAAAAATCAGGTTAAAATTGTCTATTTAACAGTAGTTTTTGAGAGTTTTAGTTTTTGCTTTCTCTTTAGGGAAAAGTAACATTCTTATCTAATACTAATGATCATGGCTGTATATCATTCTTTGAAGGATTCTCTATAATTCTAGTTAGGTGGTGTTTATTAAAATTTAAACTATCATTGTTCATAACAGTTATAACTTCATGATTTCTCAATAGGGTTGTTTCCAAAGTCAGATATCACTTTTCCAATGAATGGATCTTATAGTTTATAAAATTCTAATTTTAAAAACGCCCATTAAATATTTGTTACGTATTGTTTACTATTCTTAATTTAATGTTGAAATATGAATTTTCTATCACGATTTCGATTGAAGGGCCCCTCTGACGTCAATGGGTCGGATTTTCCACCAATCACAGCTTATGTGTCAGTGATTCTTAAATATCTTTTTCTGTGCCGATGTTTTGTGTTGGTTATCTGCACGTCGACAATAGAAATCTCAAAATATTGTTTAAAAAAATGTCAAATGAGGGTTTCGTAAAAGCCAATAGCAGAAATTTCCCGAAAATACAGATATTTATGGTGATTGTGATTTCGTAAGTGCAGAAATACGAGGAGTGAAAATGAAACTGTTAGGTGACATAACCTCTTTATCATATATTTCATTAGTTTCCATCAAAGCCACATCGTCACATTGATAATTATGAGAACCTCTGAGTCACGTGACACCCACGTGACACCAACTTGAATAAGTGTTTTCCCGCCTTCAATTTTTAATAATTTTTTTCTGTTGAACAACTCAACATAAAAATAATTTAGAACGCACATTGAGTTTAGATTAAAATTATGTATTAAAAAATGATTTTATCCAAAATTGTGAAACAACCCTATTAATTTTTTAATAAAACCGACCTAAATAGAACTGTAGAGAATCCCGAAATGAATAAATTGAGGCCTGAATCATTAGGATTAAATAAGGAGTGTAACTTTTCCCTAAAGAGAAAGCAAAAACAAAATGTCTATTTTTAACTTGAATTATTTTTTTTAAATACGCTTAGAACCCTCAGTCAAGATTTTCAGAAATTAATAATAGATCTATTTTTGTCGATTTTATAAATCATTCTAAAGATATGTAACTTTTGAGATTGATTGTACATAGTGTACATCCTTGAATTACTACTTGAGTGCTTGTGTTTCATTTGATTTTGCCCTAATTGAATATAAGGCAGTGTATAAGTATATTGGAAAAATATAGCTTTTTATATCAAAATTTTGGTACAAAAAGTCCCTTTTCCGGGTCCGGTGATCCATATGGTAAAAATCAGATTACACGTAATGAAATTACAGTACACATAGCCACAGCCTAAATATAATTTGTTTAATTTCAGTTGAATAGATTGTAAATTATTAAATTCAAGGTCATATTCACTTAAATGTCCTCGAATTCAAGTCAAATTACTTGAATCACAGTTAAATGACAGTTAACATGTTTGTTTAACTTTTTGACGATAACTTTTTGTGAAACAGTGAAAACTATTATATTCTAAAAATATGCAAATCAAACTTATAATTACTAGAACATTTTACTACATTAAATAAGTCGCTCACTTTTCAATAATTGAGATTATTTTCCGATAATTCCGATAAATTAGAATCAGAGAATATTCACTGAGAAATCAATTACTTCAGTCTCTTATTTATAAATAATATTTGAGTTGATTATACAATTGATCATAAAATAACATTTCATATCATATTAATAGCGAGAAAGTTCAATCAATCTTTTATGTCTATCTTTATGGGTATGACGTTCATAAATTGGATTCAATTAATAATAATTAATACGAAAATATGAGAGGAAAATTTCTTACCAGAAAACGTTTTCAGGAAAAAATGTAGACCACCCTCTGCTCACAAAAAGGTTCGTTAACATTAATCGAACCCCTCGCTTCTTCATAATGCCTTACGTAATTAATCAAGGTTTCTTCATAGGAAGAAAAAAATCAT
>CAKNWT010323890.1:0-19046 GCA_932066315.1 Andricus coriarius
TTGTTAGGGAACTTTTTCAAGGATTTGAGTAGACACCTTGATAAAGAATAAGTCCTTCAATTTTTTATTAATAAATTAAAATAAAATCAAATTGAATTTAATTCTTTAATTTCTTTAGAAGGCATATTTTCTACCTAGCCTTATTTTCCATCTCTTTTTTTACTAATTCTTGTGCTATCGAGTATATCGGAAATAATATATTCCCTGAAGACCGCGAGAAATTCTCTCAGTCACCCTAATTTCGATTTTGATTATTCGTGAATTTCTTACTTTTCATTGATTTTACTTCTCTAATGAAATACTTGAACTTATTAAGAACATCAATCTTTTTATCCTCTATTCCTTTTGTGATCCCCTTTTTCGCCTTCGGGGGATTTTGGGAACCTTACAAATTTTTTTTTTCTATCAAAATAATTTTCTTCTGGATTTTTTTAGAGAAGAATTCTTTCTTTTTTCTACTATTTCTTTTAAAGCTAAAATGGAAATGAAGAAACTGGGACGACTGAGAAATCCCGAAAAATAAAATTCCCGACACTGTGAAATTCCGGAAGTGGAAAATTCCCGAATAATAAAATTTCCGAAATTATAAAATTGCTGGAATATAAAAATCCCGAATAAACAATTTTTCAAATAATAAAATTTTCGAATAGGAAAATTCCCAAATTTTGTATGAATATTATTTATTTATTAAAATACAATAATCATATATTTTTATTAAACAAATTATTTTCAATGTTCAAAGTTTCTAAAATTACTGTTTGAATTTAAAATAACTATAATTGAAAAAAGAAATTCATCCAGAGATATATTTTTTCAATTCTTGTTATTTTAAATTCAAACAATAAATTGGGACGACTGAAAATTCCGGAAAAACAAAATTCCAGACACTGTAAAATTCCGGAATTGGAAAATTCTAGAATAATAAAATTCCTGAATAAAAAATTATAAACGCTCTTAATTTAAAAATGGTCCACTATTAAGTTGTAAAATTAATTAATTTTCAGCTTTCGATTCTTTGAAAGTATACAATTTTAAGTATTACTTTTAAATTGTTTCATTTCAAATGCTGATTCAAGAACAAAAGCGCGCTTTCCATTTTATTATGTACAATTTTTAATGAATTAAATTTAAAAGTTATTGCCATGATTTTTGCGTTTTTGAGGTCAATTTGTTATAAAAAAAATTAGCATAGGCAAATTTATTTATTCAGGCTTTTGGTTCAAAATATTGAAAGCTTACAACATTGTGGTAATGTAAATTCAGCACTATAAAATAGTGGACAGGTTTAAATTAATTATTTAACCAAGCATTGGTTTTAATGATTTTTTTCAGCTATAAAATACAATTATTTTCAAACGATACTGTTTTGAAAGATTTAAAAATAAAACCAAACCATTTTCAGTGTTTCCACATAAAATTATTATGTTTTGAATGCTTTCAATTAAAAGTTGTTTATTGTTTACTTTTAAAAAATTTCAGTTTGAAATAATTTAATATTGAAAGTTTCAAGCTGAAAGCTGATTAAGCAAGATGTAAAATTGTTAAATAATAATAAAATTGCTGAAAAGGCTAAAGACACCACTCATGCTTAAAATTAAAAAATTGTAATTGAAATATATTTAAGCGATTTTATTATTTTTACTGAAACCACTGAAACTAACACCAGAAGTCAAAAATGTATAAGGCTTCTTCTTTATTTCAAAAATATTAGTTTATTATTATAACATTAAGGCATAGATTGATCCAGAGTTCCCGTGTTGTTTATTTAAACAACACGTTCCTTCCTTAACACTGCTTCGACCCAGGCTGCTGATCAATCTCTCCAGCGAGCTTTTATCTTGCTTTTATCTCTCTTTCCTTTGTTTATTGGTACGATAATTTATTTTTTCAGTCATATGGAACTTCTCCCAAAACGAATCAAATTAAAAAATAATAATAAAAAGCAAAGCATCTTTGCGAGCCAAACTTCATGAATTGCCAATGGATAATATACAAATTAAAAAAGGGTATTAATTACTATGTTTCAAATTTTCTAATTGTACAGATGCATCACTTAAAAAAAAAAGAAAATAATAATAATTTGAGAGGTCTGGTTTTATTTTTCGAGCAAAATGTTTTTATTTTTGTACACATTAATGCGGAAAGGGTCTTGAAAAATTAAAAAAGCAACATCAAAAAAATTCAATTTTTAATGATTTTTTACTCTTTTGAATTGTTTGGAATGCTTTTAAACTCTATCAAATCCTTTCGGATTCTTTTTAATTCCTTGGAATCAACTGAATCTCTTAGAATTCCCAGATTTATCTGAATTCATCTAACAGGTCTGAATTATCTGAATTTGTTGAATTCTTGGAATTTCCTAAATTCTTAGAACTCCCTGAATTCTAAGGAATTTAAAATAATTCAAAGAATTAAGAGTAATTCAATCAATTCTACGAATTCAAGGAATTCAGAAGATTTGAAGGAATTCAGGGGATTTCGAGAATTGAAAGAATTAAATTAATTAAGAATATTGAAGGAATTCAGAAAATTCAGAATATTGAAGGATTTCTGAGAATTCAGAGAATTCTGAATACTCGAGGAATTCAGGATACTCAAGAAATACATGGAATTCATAGAATTTGAGACATTTGAGGAAATTTAAGGAATTTAGAAGATTCATAATATTAAAGGAATTTAGGGGATTTAAATAATTCAAGGATTTTCAGAAATTCAGAATATTTAAGTAATTCTAGAAATTCTAGGATTTCAGGGAATTCGAAGAAATCAAAGATTTCAGAAAATTTATTAAGTTTATAGGTTTTTACGAATTCAGAAGGAATTCAAGGAATTTAGAATATTCAACAAATTCAGGATATTCAGAAAATTCCAGAAATTCAGAAAAATAAAGGAATTTAGAGAATTCAATGATTTTAGAGAATTCAAAGATTTCATTAAAGGAATTCAGTAATTCTGAAAATTTAAGGATTTGATTGAGTTTAAAGAATTTCAGGGATTTCATACCGTTTAACGAATTCAAGGAACTTCAGGAATTCAGAATATTCGAGGGTTTGAAGGAATTCAGAGATTTTCAGGAATTCAGGGAAGCTGCCAAGGTTTGATTACTCTAAATATAAAAACTTTAAATTTGGTATTATACCATTTTTCATTAATTCAAATTAAAAAATTTTCAATTTAAAACTTGATAAATTTGAAAATGGTCCATTTTTAAGTTGTAAAATTGATTAATTTTATGTTTTAAATGATAAGTAGGGAAATTATTTAAATTTGTAAGCCTAATAATGAAAATGTTTTCATATTCATAGCTTCTTAGACTTTAAAAGTGTATAATTTTGAGTATTCCTCATTTACATGCTATTTAATATCAAAGACTTTGAATTAAGATTTATTCAATTATTTAAAGTTTTTAATTTAAAATTATTAATTTACAAACATTTATTCAAGTAATTGAATACATTTCAGGTTAAAATAAATTATTTAACTAATGATTAGTTTCAATTTGTTTTTAAACTATAAAATATAATTATTTTCAAACGACACAATTTTGAAAGATTTACAAATGAAACCAAAACATTTTCATATTTTGATAAGTATATGCTTCTAGTCCAAGATTGTTTAATTTTAAACAATTCCGGTGTTTAATAATTTAATGTTGATAACTGATCAAGAAATAAGATTTAAAATCGTTAAATTTACAGCATTAAAAGATTTAAAAAGGGGAAAGTTATAACATTTTTATAGTAGTTAAAATGATTTGGACTTTTTTATATAATAAACTAAGAAAGTCGAAAACTTCACTTATGTTTAAAATTAAAAAATTGTAATTTTAGATTTTAACAATATAATTATTTTTACTGAAACAAATATTAAAATTTATAAAAGTTAAAGGCTTCTTCTTTATTCCAAGTATTTTAGCACACTGTTAGAAAAATCTGTACTAAATTTAGTATACATGTAATGGAAGCAAGAATGCACAAAATGAAATTAAATTTAGTATACCAGCGTACAGTAAATTTAGTATATTTATACTTAAATTAGTATACGTGTTCATGGAATTTAGTATACGCGTGTACTAAATTTAGTATAAATATACTAAATTTACTGTACGCTGGTATACTAAATTTAACTTCATGTTGTGCATTCTTGCTTCCATTACATATATACTAAATCTGGTACCGATTTTTCTAACAGTGTACATAAAAAAAAACATTAAGTCAAACTCGGATATAACGCCCCCGGATATATCCCTTCCGAGAATTGACTCCGCGCCGAGGGTAGAGTAAGAGCAGCTGCGGGGGGTGTGCAGTGTTCACGGAGGCGCAACGAAACAGGAGCGTTGCGGTAAGGCGCTGTACCCTAACGGCCTACCAGTCTAACTGCGTCATGACGTTGCGACAGTTCACTCTGAGCGGGAGGCACACTCGATTACAGAGCGAATAAACACGATGACGAGCTTGCGTCGAACTTTGACAACAGCGCCATCTGACACGCGAATATCGCGAAGTAGTATTTTGAAGTTATTGGAACAATGTTAATGAAAAAGAGCAGCGAATATCAATTCATTTTAATCAAAAATGTTATATTACGGTTTAAAATAATTATTTATAAGATTTCTTGTTAAAATATAATTTAAATTCAAATTTCTTCTCACCTGGTGGCGCTGTCGTAGCTACCCAACAGGCTCCACGATTCGACAAAGAAAACAAAGAAAGTTCCACTGTATTTTATAATGTCAAACTGTCAAGTGTTGACGTGAGAATGATGAAAACTGTCTTGTTCGTGGACAGTTAATCTAATATTCATGAAAGTAAGTGATTTTCTGTTAAATAAATTCTTCGTGTGTCTGGTTATGAAACTGCGTCATCATTATGCGCTATATACGCAAAAGTGCGTAGTTCCCACTTGAAGTGTTGACGTGCGGTGTTTTGGTGAAAATAGTCATGTGTTTTTGGATACTGCTGTCTTCGAATGGTTTAATCAAGTGAGCGACAGAGTATCTGGACCGATTATTCAAGAGAAGGCTCTTTTTTTAAATGAGATGATCAACGGCTCGCAAACTTTTTAAGTACGTAAGCAGGAAACACATTTATTTTAAGGTGTAACAGCAAACTTTCTTCCTCATCTCCGTTAAATATTTAATTTACCCTTGTCACCGTATTAGAAAACAATTTTCAAAATATTTTCTACCAAGCCCACCGTCAGCCCCAAAATCGGCGTTATATCCGAAATGACTGTTTTTCCATTTACACTTTTGTATTTCTAAACTTTAAATCCTTTAAATAATAAAAAGACACAAATGCATTGCAAATTTTTTTCTTCAAATTTTCATGTACACGGCCCGGAAATTTATTCGAATTCACAAAAAAATGGTTTAATTTTTGTAAAATTATATTTAAAGGTGGCGCAAGCCCCATGAATTTTAACACGTATTTCCCACAAGAAAAATAGTATATTATGCACCTAGGGGGAAAAAAAGTGCCTCTCACCCTTGTTGCATACGATATTTTTTATAATAAATTGATGATTTCAGACATTTCTCGAAATACAGTCAGGATTTTAATCCATTTTAGATTTTGAATAAAGAAGCATGAAATTTATGTTAACTTACTCCAAATTATCAGAAATTCAATAAAAAAATTTCCGGGAATTGTTGGTAATTTAAGGTAACCTTAGAGGTGATTTATGGTAACTCACCATAAATTTCCCAAAATTCAACTTAAAAATGTATATAAATTTTCGGTAATCTATGGTAATTTCACAGGTCAATATGGTAACTTACCATAAATTAACTAATATTTATTTTTCAAAAATTCCATAAATTTTCGGAAATTTATGCAAATTTTTAGTCAGTTACGATAATTTTACCGGAGAATATGGAAAACTACCATAAATTACCCAATATTCATTTTCCAAAATTCCCGAAAATTCATGAAAATTGTTGGCCATTTATGGTAATTTTACTGGTAAATATGGAAAATTATTATAAATTACTCAATATTCATTTGTCTACATTTCCATAATTTTCGGGAAATTTATGAACATTTTTGGTCATTTATGTTCATTTTACTGGCAAATATGGTAAATTACCATACATTATCCTCTATTCATTTTTAAAAATATCCATAAATTTCCGGAAATTTATGCAAATTTTCGATAATTAATGGTAGTTTTACCGGTAAATATGGTTAATTACCATAAGTTATCCAATATTCATTTTTAAAAGTTTCCATAAATTTCCGGAAACTTATGCAAGTGTTCGGTCATTTATGGTAATTGTAGCGGTAAATATGGTAAATATACCATAAGTTACCCAAAAGTCATTTTAAAAAATGTCCATAAATTTCCGGACATTTATGCAAATTTTCGATCATTTATGGTAATTTTACCGGTAAATATGGTAAATTACCATAAGTTACCTAATATTCATTTTTAAAAATTTCCATAAATTTACGGAAATTTATGAAAATTTTCGGTAATTTATGGTAATTTTCCATAAATAACCGCAAAATTCTATTATCTGCAACCAAAATTTCCTCCCAGTTTTTGCGATGACTGGGCTGATAATAGTAAAATCCGAGCTCATAGACGTATAATTTTCATTATTCACCTCTGACGTCACTTTTCAGTCACTAGGGAGTAAAAAGTAGAACCTTAGCCCCGCTTCAAAGGCGTCGAAAAGGTCTTAAATCATGCATTTATCATAAAAGACATTTTTTGTTTTATAAATGCAAATTGTTCCTATTACATGAAATGCTAGTTTACGTATACTCGTAATTAGATGCTTACATAAATTGTTTAAACAATTTGATATTGTTTTTAGCAATTTTCTCTTAAGATAGAGATAGAAATTCGCGGTTTTTTCAAATCACTTGTTGTCCAATTTTCAATTAGAGAGAGGTAATGGTTTATTAATTTTAACAAACATAATGGTTTAAGCAATTGATCATTATTGTTAATAATATTATCTTTGAATAATGCTAGAAATTGCGGATTTTTTCTGAAATTTACAACTTTCTGTTCATTTTTTACATGAAGTGAGATTATATTTAATTGAATGTATCAAAAATAATTGTTTAAACAAATTATTATTGTTTATAGCTATCTTCTTCTATATTAATGCTAGATAGTTTCGTTTCCTTTCTGACTTTTTTAAACTTTTTTCTATTTTTCAATTAGGGTGAAGTAATAATTAATTCAAGTTATTAAAAATAATTGTTTAAACAATTTATCATCATTGTTAATAATATTCCCTTCGCTTTATGGGAGAAAGTTGCGATTTTTCTGAAATTTTAAACTATTTGTCTATTTTTCACTTGGAGTGACTTAATAATTATTTACGTTGAGCAAAAATAATTGTTTAAACAAATTATTATTGTTAATAACTATCTTTATCTATATTAATGCCAGATAGTTGCGGTTTTTTCTGAAATTTTTTACTTTTTGTCCACTTTTTACTTAATGAGGTAATAATTAGTGCAAGTTAATCAAAATAGTTGTTTCAACAATTTATTGTTGTTTATAACCATCTTCTCTTAGATAAATGCTAGGAAATTGCGTTTTTTAAAAATGTTTAACTTTGCTTTGCCTTTTTAGTTACGAGCAAATAATAAATAAACATTATAGAGAAATATATTTTAAACAATCTCTTTCTTTGCAATAAACTTCTTGTTGTAATTTAAAACAAATCTTTTACAAGTCATTTACAGACCTAGTCCTCCCACCTACTCCCACCTACTTCTAATTATTCCATTCTTTGTTTTGTCTCTTGTGTAAGGTAGGTTTTTTGTTTAAATTACTTTTTCTTAAACATTGAAAAAAGAGCAAAAATAATTCACTCAAAACATTACAATGCTATTTAAAAAATTATTCTTGATGCGGTTCACATTATTTGTTGATAACTAAAAAGTCAAAGAAAAACTAATCATTTGAGAAAAAAAACAACTTTCTACCATTAATCAAAGAGAAGATAGTTATAAAAATAATCAATTGTTTAAATAAGCAGGTTTGTTAATTTACATTATTTATTACCTCACTACGTGAAAAGTGGACAAAAAGTTTAAGAATTCAGAAAAACCCGCTACTTTTTGCCACTTATCTAAGAGAAAATAGTTATAAACAATAATCATTTGTTTCAGTAATTATTTTTGGTAAATTAAATTAATTATTAACTCACACTAAGTAAAAAGTAGACAAATAGTTGTAAATTTCAGAAAAAAACCGCAACTTTCTAGCATTAATAAAAAACAAGATAGTTACAAACAATAATAACTTGTTTAAATAATTATTTTTGCTAAATTGAATTAATAATTAACTCACACTAAGTGAAAAGTAGACAAATATTTGTAAATTTCAGAAAAAACCGCAATTTTCTAGAATGATTTAAATTGAATATTATTAATAATAATAAATTGTTTGAAAAATTATTGATGTTAAATTTAATTAATTATTTAACTCACCTTATTTGAAAATTGGACAAAAAAGTGAAAAATTCTTGAAAAAAGTACATTTTTCTATCATTATTCCAAGAGAATATTATTAACAATAATAATAAATGGTTGAAAAAATTAGGTTTATTAAAATTAATTAAGTTTTACCTCACTCTAATTGAAAGTTGGACGAAAAGTGAAAATTTTTTGAAAAAACCGCGACTTTCTATCTCTATTCTAAGAGAAAATTGCTAAAAACAATAATACATTTTTTCAAAAATTCATTTAAACATCTAATTATTAGTATAAAGTAGTATTTTGTGTATTAGAAACCATTTTCATTTAAAAAAACGCAAAAAATCATACTTAGCGCCAAAAACTAGCAAAACTTATTTTTTTACTCATAGGGATTTTTTGGGTCCCTATAAAACAGACTTATGGGGGTGATATTCAAAAAGTCATATTTTATTCTTATTCTATGGATATTTGTGAAGAGAAGTGTTCACTTTCAATTTGATTCAGCCAATGTTGACGATTCTGAATAAAATGTACAAAAACGTATTTTTTTAATGGAAAATACGTGTTAAACTTCTGAAATCTCTAAATATCATTTTAAAAAAAAAACTAAATTTTTTTTTTGTCGATTCGAACAAATTTTTCGGGCGATATGGAGGAAAATTCGAGAGAAAAAATTTGGACCACCCTAGTGTATTATCTGCAAACAGAAAGAAATTCACGTTTCGAGCACCAACTTGTCGATTATTATTATTAATGACCTTAGAAACAAATAAACCTCAGAAAGTACATTTTTTAAATCAACAAAAACTTTGCAAAAACTAAATTTCACAACAAAATTGCAAAAGAAGGCTTAAAAAGAATTATGTTCTTCAAAAAACTGTAAAAAAAAACAAATACTCAAGAAATTCAATTTATGCAAAATAATTGCACAAAAAGAGTTAAAATAAGAGAAATATGTTTACAAAAAATATCGTGAAACGGCTCATTAGAGACAGATCTATGATAATTGAAAAAAGAGGGAGAAAAAGAAAGAGACATCCCCAAAACCACCTCTCTCTTATTTCTTTATTATTTTTCCGTCTTTTTTTATACTACCTGGGTCCAACCTGGGGAATTTTGATAGGAAACTTATAGAGAATATTTATATGTTATGCTAATAATAATTGAAAATTATAATTAAATTTGAAATTAATTATTAAGGAATTATTAACACCATTTATACTTTTATCTTTAATGTTTCAGAGAATTGATTGTATCTTAAAAGAAACAAAATTGAATGAAATTTTAAAATTTAATTAAAATTTAAATCAAACAATCTTGAGAATTCATTCGACAGTTAATCGGGTTGAAACATCTGATGAAATCGATCAATTCAAGAAAACTTATATTTCAATCTATGATAAAAACTTATCTTTTTGTAATTTTTTCTTAAATCCAGTAAAAGGTGTAAAATCTTCTTTCTAAAAAACAAAATAAAAAATGTTTCTTCTTAATATATCCACTGATTTTAAGAAACAGGACTTTCTGGTTCAAGGACAAAAAGCATACTGAGCAAGTGTCTACACCCTAAATGTAAAAAAAAACAGACCACAGATTCATAGAAAAGAGGTCGTAAAGTGCGTGTTAAAGAAATACCTGAAGGAATGTACTTGAAATATTCTCCCAAATTTCTAAAATAAATTTATCAACAATTTAATATTAGTAATATCGTTTTTAAGTAAATTTTCTTGTTTTTTATTTTCAAGTAAACATTGAAAACAATAATTTTGAGTCAGTGTCTTCAGAAACATTACAGATTATTTTGATAAATAATAAAGTAAAACTCCTAAATAATTTAAATGTAATAGAATTGCAGTTTAGTATACACAGTATATGTATTCGATGAATATTCTTAAAGTATTCAAAGAATCTTCCTGTAAGTTTCAACCTAATAGTTAAATATGTAACTAAATAAATCAATTTTTCTCCAAAAAGATAAATTTTAAACGAAGAAGATTAATTTTTGAGAAAGTACATGAATTTTCAACCAAATATTTGAATCGAAGTAATTTTCAACTTAATAGTTACATTTAAAATAAATTTCTATCAAAAAAGATACATTTTTGACATAAAATGGAATACTTCAATTTTTAGTTGAAAACATTATTTTTTAATAAAAAAAAACTAATTTTCAAGAAAGAAAAACGATTTTTCAACCAAAAATCTCCATAGTAATGATATTCTCCATAGTAATGAATTTTAACCATAAAGATGAAATCTTCACCAAGAAGATTAATATTCTACTAAAAAAAGATTATTTTTGACAAATTACATGAAGTATCAACCAAATATTTGAATTTAAGTATTTTTTAACCTGATGGTTAAATTTTCAACAAAAAAATAAACTAGACACTAAGAAAATTAATATTCTTTACAAAAGATGAATTTTCAACCAAATAGTTCAATTTTGAGTTAGAAAAAGAAATTTTCACCCAAATAAAACAAAGTTTCAACGAATTAAATTAAATTAAAAAATTAATTAATTAATTGTTTAAATTTTTAAGCAGATGAATTTTTAACCAAGAAGATTACATTTCTATTACAAATGATAAGTTTTCGACAAAAAATTGGATTAGTTTCAAAATTAGTTCAATTTAATTATGTAGTTCAAAAATAATTTTCAATGAAAAAACTAATTCTCAACCAAAGACATGAATTTTAAAAAAAAAAAAAAAAACATAAATTTTCAAACAAATATTAATTTCTACCAAAGTACATGAATTTTCAAACAAATATTTGAATTTAAGTAATTTTTAATTTAATACTTAAATTTTCAACAAAGAAGATGAAGTAGTCACTAAAAAGATTAATATTACATCACAAAAGATGAATTTTCAACAAAGTAGTTCCTGTAATTTTAAACCAAAAACAGTTGAATTCAACCAAAAAAGACGAGTTTCCAACAAAATAGTTGAATCCTCAACCAAAACAAATTTTTAACCAAGCAGTTGTGGCTTTTAACCAAAAAGGATACAATTTCTACAAAAATTTATGAATTTTCAACCAAAAAAGATTAATGTTGTACCAAATAGTTGAACTTAAAAAAAAAGTTTATCGTAAATTCCCGGACTCTTATTTTTAAATAATTGCAAGAATTAATTAATTTCTTTCTTTCCTAAAGCATTATTGTAAACACACATTGAGTAGTTTTGAAAAAATTAAAAAATATTTTATAAATTTTCAGAAATCTTTTCAAATATTAAAATATTTTGAATCAAATTATTAAAAATTGTCTCAGGAATCTTAAAGAATATTGTGTTCTCTTTAAACCTTTCAAAATCCTTCAAAAGCTTTAAAATTTTATTTCGAAATCTTCAAAACTCTACATTTTGTTTAACATTTTTTGAAATATTCTCAACATTGAAATTAATATAGAATTTTTTCGAAACTTTTAAATGTCCTTTAAAATGATTTGAATGTTTCCCAAATTATTTGTAAAAATCCTGCAAAATTGAAAAACTTTTTCAAAACTTTTCAGATTCCTTTCCCAAAATTTTTGAAATCTTTTTAAAGGTTTTGAAATCATGTTAAATCTTCTCGTAAAACGGATTTTTCAAAACCAAAAATCATAAAAAAATTGTCTAGGAATCTTAAGAAAATTTGTTTATTCTTTAGAAACCTTTTAGAAATCTAGATTAAAAAAATTATTTGACTTCTTTTCAAGTTTTAAATTATTTTTGAATCTTTTCAAACATTTAAAAATATCTTTTCAACTTACTCGAATCTTTTATAAATTTGTTATTCTTGCAAAATTGAAAAATTTTGCTTCGAAATTTTAGAAATTCAGGAAATAATTTGAAATTTGTTCAAATCTTCTTCACTTTTCTGATGAAACGTTTTTTTCAAAACAAATTTTTTGTTTAAATTTCTTGAAATGTTTCAATATTCTTAAAAAGCTTTTAAATTTTGTTTTAAAATCTCAAAAAATCTACATTTTGTTAAAATTTTTTGAAATATTCTCAAGATTTAAATTAATTCTGGAATTTTTTTGAAACTTTTGAGTATCTTTTAATATGATTCGAATTTATCCTAAATTATTTTTAAAAATCCTGCAATATTAAAAAAAAACTACCTTGAAATCTTCCAGATTCCTTCCGGACAATTTTTGAAATCTTTTCAAATGTTGTGAAATCTTTTTAAATATTCTCTTAAAACTTAAGAATTTGTTGTTAGAAACCTTTTAAAAATCTAAATTAAAAAAATTATTTGACATATTTTCAAGTTTTAAATTATTCTTGTACCTTCTCAAAACTTCTAAATATCTTTTAAACTTACCCGAATTTTTTCTGAATTTTTTCATCTTAGAAAATTGAAAAATTTTGCTTCAAAATTTTAGAAGTTTTAAGAAATAATTTGAAATCATTTCAAATCTTTTTAAATTTTCTATTAATATTCACTTTTCAAAACAAAAAATCATTTGAAATTTTTCCAGGAATCTTAAGAAATGTTTTTTAATTTCTTGAAGCGTTTCAACAGTGTAAAAAAGTTTTTTAATTTTGTTTTAAGATCTTAAAAAATCTACATCTTGTTAAACAATTGTTGAAAAATTCTCAAGATTTAAATTAATTCTGGAATTTTTCAAAAACTTTTAAATATCCTTCAACATGATTCAAACTTTTCCTAAATTATTTTTAAAATTCCTGGAAAATTAAAAAAATTGCATTAAAATTTTTCAGAATCCTTTCCGACAATTTGGGAAATCTCTGTAAATGTTTTGAAATCTTCTTAGATATTCTTTCAGAGCTGATTTTTCAAAATCAAAAATCGTTTAAAATTTTCAGGGATTTTTAAGAATTTATTTTTTATTTTTTAGAAACCTTTCAAAAATCTAGATTAACAGATTTATTGGACACCTTTTCAAGTTTGAAATTATTTTTGTATCTTCTCAAAACTTCTAAATATCTTTTAAACTTACTCGAATTTATAACAAAAATTTAATCTTGCTAATTTGAAAAATGTTGCCTCAAACTTTTAGAAATTTTCAGGACATAATTTGAAATCTTTTGAAATCTCTTCTAATTTTCTATTAAAATTTACTTTAAAAAAATCATTTGAAGTTTTTCCAGCAATCTTATGAAATCTTCAAAAATCTAAATTTTCCTTCATAGTAATTTAAAATAACAAAAAAAGTTTTGAAATATTTTTCTGCTATTCAAATGACTGATTCTCATTTATAATACCAAATAGTATAAACAAATGCTCCTATTATACAGATTTTCCAGAAAAATAATTATTCGTTCCATTAAGCTGGAAGCACACTGATATTGATATTCAATCGATATGATAGGCTAATAATGAAATATACAATTGTTATGAACAAATAATTTTACAAATACAAAACTGTAACAGTTGAATATTTCTCTGATAATTTGTTTATAAAAATCATTATTCAATTAGAAGAAATAAGTCTTGATAGAATGTCAATATTAGCTTACTTTCAGGAATATTTATTTGAAAAATTCACTTTTTCTAAGAAAAGCCGTTTAATTAGGACGTTTCGTTTTCGATGGATTTTAATATATTTCGAGAGATTTCGATACATTTCGAGATAATTTGAGAGATTTCGAGATTTTTTCAGGAGAAGACTTATTAAATAGGAAATACAAGGGGTAACGTAACAACTGAGAAAATGTACATCGACAATTATTATCTCTATTATTCGTATTCTAAGAATCTTCCTTAGACCACCATTATTGCAAGTATCAAGGGTGATGCTTTCATATATATGGAAAGTCTTTGATTAATGTGATTAAGTAAAATATGAAACAAACCTCTGGCAACCAAGTGTTTAGCTTGTACCGGAATGCCATTATATAACTTTTTATTTTAAATAAAATATTCTTTATTTTTTATTTATAGAAAAGTAATTTATCTTAAAGCATCTGTAAATGCACGAAAATACACAACAGGGGTCTATTTTGCGCAATTACATTCCTATAATTTTTTTTATATGTATTTAAAAAAATTCTTTTTAATCAGAAGGAGGTAATCTTTCCTTAACTTTTGTAAATTCACAACATTACACAATAGAAGTCTATTTATGAATAATTAAATCCCTAAAAAAAGAATTTTATTTTTGAAGAATTCATTTTAATTAAAAGGAAGTTGCACAACAGAAGCTTATTTCTGAATAAAGTTTTTGGTTGACCAACTATCGAACTCTTGAGAACGTCAAAAGATCCGAATACTAGAGAACGACTCAGGGTCTAATGGCTTAATGTATCTGTTCATTATTTGAAACTACATTTTTTAAATCAACAAAAACTGTTAAAAAACCAAATTGCACAACAAAATTGCACAAGAAGGCTTAAAAAGAATTATGTTCTTCAAAAAACCGTAAATTAAATAATTGCACAAAAAGAGTTAAAATAGTATAAAAAGGGCGGAGAAAGGAAAAAGTGAGAGGTTGGTTTTTGGGTGACTTTTTCCCCCTTTTTTCATTATGTTATTCTTGTCTCTAATGAGCTGAAAAGTGAAATTTTTGGAAGTTTATTTTTTGATTTTGAATCAATTTTTGCTTATTCTGCAATCATTATTTCAATTTTTGCTTAGTTTGCGGAAGTTATTCATGATAAAATGGATTTCGTTTCAACCTTTATTAAAAATATTAAAATAAGAGAAATATGTTTACAAAAAACATCTTAAAAAGGCTCATTAGAACAGAGACTAAGCCATTAGCCGTTCTCAAGAGTTCGATTCTGGGTCAGCAAAAAAAAAAAAATAAATAAATAAATAAACCTTAAAATTAAATAGTTATTCGAAATTGATATATTGAAAATTATTTTGCCCCTCAAATCGAAAAACAACACATCGACAGAGTTTACAATACATATTAATATTTATCCCCTCAAGTTTCCTTTCCCTCAAAATGCTCGATCGCAATAATCTCTTTAACCCCCAGAAGTTGAAGCACAAAACCTCTCTAATCGGTATCGTCAATATTGTTATGATCTTGTGTATTGTGCACCGTGTATGAGGGTGAACTACAAAAGGATAGGGGTACTGGGTTGACAGTTAGTAGTCGTCGAGTAAGAAAAGTGGGGGTGGAGGGGCGTCGCGACGCCTGCGCTTTGTCTCTCACCTCCCGTGGTGGTGTTCCTCGTTGCCTCCGTCGTCTTCGTGGTTGTCGAGGGACGCGGACTCATCGTGCCTCCTCCATGCATTTTCAGTAGTAATCCGACCGAACGGCAAGTCGCCAAATACGCAAAACTCGCCGCGTTCTCGAAACCGACCCTTTTCCAAGTCGGAGAATCCCTCTTTTACCAACCCCTGACCTCATTGTGTTTTCACTCCCGGTGGACTCTGTGATTAGTGAAAAGTGGGTCAAAACTAGGAAGTCAGCGGAAAAAGATGTATTTTGCTGGACGAATCCAAAATAGGGGAAATTAAGTTAATTGGGCCTCTTTCTTTGGCTTAGGTTTGTTTTGATGTTAGGCTAAACAACAGGTGTTCAGTAATTGGAATAGGTTGTCAGACTAGGACAAGTGAAGAAGTGATTAGTTAGACGGAAAGTGATTAGATGTAAAAAAGAACGAAGATCAAATCATCAAACATCGAGAATCACTAACCATCAAGGAATAGGAAACATGTCTCTGCTACCAAGGATTTATTTAATCTGAAATCCTCTTTCTAATGACCCATTCCCAAGACTCGAGGAGTAATCCCAACACCCCAGATTTGTCTTTTCTGCATGATAAATTCGGGAGAGGGTCGGAATTCTTCCCCAGTGAAGCTCTGCGTAATTTGTCTCTTGGAGGATGACGAGGATGAAAGAGAGTGTGAAGTCTTACGGAAATAACTGTCCCTGAGGTCGAGCGGAATGCACAGCTGACTGGAGGAAAGCGGGGCAAACAAAGTTAAAACCTTGAATAGTGGATCCTAATTTCAATTCATATTTTATCCCTCACGATACCTAATTTCGACTCTGATCCTCTATTTTCAAGGATGGAAATTAGGTTCGATGCGGAAGGTATTGAACTATCCGGAACTGGTCCCTTTGTGTTCCGGGATTAATTTCATCACCTACAGAATCTGAGGTCTGTGAACCAGAAAGATCACTTTGACAATCTCCAATTAGACAAGCTCATCAATTTCGAACGCATCTGCAAACAATAATCAAGAACCGGAAGATCAATCCAAATACTCCGGAGGACACCTAGAACGAAATTAAAATTCGCAATTCGACTGCTACAACGTGCCTTCTTTTTCCTCTCATCTAGGACGCCTTTTCCAGAGGAAGATCCCAGCTTCCTCTTTAGTGCCTATCAAGAATTTGGACCTGAAGTCATAGTTCAGCATCTCTAGAGCTCCGGGACAAATCTCGGCTGAAACAGACCTGGAAATGTTCGAGAGGCCCACCTCGAAGTGCCTCCTGGACCCCCAAGGAAATTTTCGAAAATCGGAGACTCCGGAGGGATTTCGAGAACTGGACCCTTGGAGAACCTCGGGGTTGGTCCAGGATCGAAAAAGGGACAAAGAGGGTCGCAGGTTGGACCGACTTTTGGATTACCCCATGCCCTTTGGTTGCTGAGTCTTTCCTGATTTCGGAATGAGTAATAATATATTGACGGGGTACTATACCCCTGAATTGGATGTTCCATCTTCAAAAAGGGTTTGAGAAGAAAATAAAATAAAAATGGGGATCAGTCAAGGATCGAGGGAAGGGGGAACTTGGATTGTAAATAAAGGAAAGATGTGTGAAGGATGTCAAAGGGATATAAAAGATAGAGAGGAAATTAGGAACGAAGACCAATTTTAATTAGGTTTCCGGCAATTAGGACTTAGAGTATTAGAGGTTGGGAACATAGGCAAAAGGACAAATCAAACTTTTTACATTCTCATGGGATATTTAGCATTGAAAACTAATTTTTTCAAGTACGATTATAATACTGTATGATAGGGTGAACGCTTATCGTTTTCTGTGCTTTTTTACGGAATAAACTTGGACCAAGATATATAGGTAATCGATATAATCGTCCGATTTTCGCAACGAATTTTTATCTCTGCGCTTGATAAGCCGATAGTAAAATCTCTCTCCTTGTATCTATATCTCTGTCGCGCTATTCGCTGTGTCTTTCTCTATCATATCGGTATATGGTACATAGTCTCTATTTGGTGGCCTATTCAGATAAACGAGAGGATTATTAGCCTAGCGTTCCGGCCGGTTTACTAAATAATTACATTGTATATTGTGCTCAACTCGTGCTGTGCTTTTTATACCGTGCCCTCGTGATTCGTCGCGAGTGTGTTCTAGTGCTTAGTGATAACGATTCGCAGTTAGTTCCGGGCCCAGCAGTCTGGGCATTATCCTGAGATGCCTGTTAGACGAGGTCACGTGGCACCCAGGACAACTATAATCGAAACCATCATTAGGAAATTCGACACACATGGTGAGCCATATTTTCATTGTTGGAACAGGCAAATATTTTACTCTCTAAATCCGAATTAGTAGAAATTTTACTAATGCAATTAGTAGCATTGTATCTGACTGTTAAATTAGTAATTTGATCAGTTTCTACTAAATGAAATGGTAAGATTTATGTTACGAAATGAATTAGTAAGGGTATTCTACTAATCTGCTCAGTAGTTTATTTATTTATTTCAATTACGTTCCCCGCGACTCAATTAGGTCATTTAAAGGGTAAAATGATAACAAAACATATAACTGCCTTATAAGAAAAAAGAAAACTAAATCTATATGTATACAACTCAATAGCGGCGGCGATTACATGTGTAAAACTCAGTACTGCCGACTTACTAATTCAATGAGTAGCAATCAATTGCTATGGAAGCATAATTTAATAATTATTTAAATACTTTCTGCTGATTTTTGAGTTTTAATTGAGAAACGATAATGTTTTCATCATTTATATTTTAAGTTTATATAGTTATATTAACCCTAATTAGTCACCTTTGGTGTAGCACACCCCACGGGCTTTCCGATTTTTTTCCGATTGCCTACGTTTATTTCTTCAAGTATTTTTTTTCGAATAGTTAAATTATCACTGAGACTTTGGAGATATTTTTTTCCTATTTTGTATTGTTTTATCATCACTCATGATTTTTTTTCAGCCAAAAATATTTGAAGGTGTATTTTTAGGTGTGACCGTTAAGGGTTAATAATAATTGTGTATGAACGAATTCAATATTTAAAACTGAAACGGTATTCTATCTATCTTTTCTATTTTTTCAGTGCGGTCAAAATGTAAACTCGTGAGATCAGGTAGAATAACAGCGTCCTCAGAAATTAAAATATTAAAATTATTATTATTGTATAAAATCTTTGATACGAAATAAAATGAGATTTTTATTATAATTTTAATCATTTGTTCAAAGTAAAAAAAATGGGTTGTCATAAAATCATTGTATCGATGATTTTTAAGTCTTTTTTGTTTCAAACTTATCACTTTTGAGGCAGCACTTATAATCATCAGATCCAGTTTTCCTAAACGACAAAAAAATATTATTTAACCTAAATTTTAAACAGAATTAAAAACTATTTTGTCTTCAAAAAAGCCTTTTTTGAACCACCGTATTGGTAAACTTCGGATAAGTTAAAATAAA
>CAKNWT010323893.1:559-12642 GCA_932066315.1 Andricus coriarius
TTTCAAATTTTTAACGACCATCGTGTTTCATCCTCAAGCCTGGTTTGGGATCTAAGGTTCCCGCTTTTCCGAAAATAAGTCGGCCAGCTATCCTCGGAAATTGGAGAGTTCAAATCTCGAGCTCACGTTTGCAGCGAATTTATTTTGACTTTCTTTTTTTTTAAATTAAAGATGATTTTGACTTTTCGGTTGCTCTGCAGGAATAGCAGTTGAGTAGTGCCTCCTTTAAAGTTTTGGGAATTGGAATTCTACAATGAGTTTGTTTTAGAAATAGGATTTTCAAATGTTTTATATTCAGCGTAGGCTTCACTGTCTCAAAAAGATCAAATTCTTGCGAACAGGAGAAGAGCAAATTTTCGGCAAATTCCAACGGTTGGGAGGAACGCGCGAGAAGTCGCTCGAAGATTTCGAATCGCTAGAAAATCCTCAGGATCTTAGTTAGTAGTTTTTCGAGCAAAAAGCGGATCGTATCATAAAGAACGATTCACGCCGACTAATAATTCGATTAGAGTCGTACACCGAATGTTATAATTAAATTAATTTTCCGGTTCTTAGATTCCGGTTCGTTTTTGACTTCACCAGTTTTCTTTTTCTTCCTTCTTGAGAATCATCAAATTCCCGGTTCGATTTTTAGCCTCCAGCCAAATTTGTCAAGAATCATCCAGGATCGAAGGTTAGTGATGAAGTGCCCGTCAAATTTTCATCATTTCTTTCTTGACTTTGTTAGAAAATCTCGTGGAGGAGTCGCATCTCGTTTCTCGGTAGTGTGGCGCGATCGCGATTTCTTCCTTGTTCGTTCGCTTGGAATCGGCGGTTGCCGGTAGCCGGACTATCGACTGAACGAACTAAGAAAGGGCTCGATTCGGGAGTTATTACCCCGAGGTTGTGACTTCGGAACGAGTCTGTCGCGTTTTCTTCGTTCGGTTACGGGTCGGGGTTATTATTTTTCTCGTTTACCTCCCCTTCGCGCGGACCACTTTTGTTTTTTGAGTTTTTTTCCATCAAAATGTCGGATTGATTTTAGCCTTTCATGTATTCTTTCAATCAATTGATATGCTCCGGTGATCGGAATTTCGCGTGGCAGTCGCAGTATTTTTGGCCCGCTTAAGTCACGCTTTTTGCCCCTGATTTCTCATCGGCCGGTCCATCCTTCGGAACATCTTGTGTACCTAACGAAGTAGTCTGCCAGAATCCCTACAAGCCTCTTTGAATAACTTTAAGCTAAAACCTAAAGTCAAAGACCCAAGTTTGTCGGGGAGTTAAGATGCAAGAGATGATTATTATGAAGAATATTCAATCAAAAGTGGATATCTTCATGTTCCACATGACAGATCGAATCCTCGACAACTGAAGATGCTGCATGATAGAAAACATCGAGACACGACACCTGCAGAAGTATACGAGATTCCTCACCTTGGAATGTCGCCCGAAGTTTTCGAGCTGCAAATTCTACTTATTCTGTCACACCAGACAATTACGGAAGTTATCGAGACTCCTGTTCAAATTTTGAGCAGAATTATTCTTCTCGAGGCCGAAGTGGTTTTCTTCAATTTGCAATAACCAGTTCTTCCTCGCATCATAATAACGAGAATCATCGAGAATCCTCTCCTCCATATCTCATCCGAAAATACCAATTTGAAAAATACAGTTATCCCGGCAGAAGTCAATCTATTCAAGTTCCAAACGCGAGAGATGAAAATGATTTTGAAGACGAAGACGATGAAGAGGATATTTTAGATGATAATCATGGTTCTGGAATCTAAGAGATTTATTAAAGAACACAAAGATATTATCATTACAAGCGCCGACAAAGGCCATGTTACAAATGTCCATCCACCTAAATTTTACGGTCTACCCAAAATACATAAGATAGGATACCCTCTGACACCTGTAACATCTTTTATTTGTTCTTCTCTTTATAACATCTCAAAATATATATTAGTATCCCTATGAAGCGTATCCTGGGTCAATGATCAAAAATCTTAAAATTCTGCTTCACTAATGCATACTGCTCCTTCCAAGGTAAATTCAATTACCATAATTTTGATGTCCTCATGGGATCTCCGATTTCTGCGGCTGTTTCAGATCTCGTAACGCAAGAACTTGAATCCGAGATTTTGAACCACTTCTTACCACAAAAAACTTAATTTTTTTATAGATATGTTGACGATATCCTAACTTGCTTGCATAAAGACTCAATTATTGTTTTTAAAGACACTTTTAACCATTTTCACAAAGGATTACAATTTAGCATAGAACGTGAATCAAATAAAAGTATTAATTTTCTAGACGGCTGTAGCACTCACACAATAGCCAGATTATGACCAATTGGTTTAGGAAAGATACCTGGTCTGTTCATTACACCAATTTGAGATCAATAATATATCCTCCATATAAAATACGTTGCATTGGGCAGTTAGCCCAAAATAATGCGGTTATTTCACTAGTATCGCGCAGTGCCACCCACGATAGGCCTCTCTCGGATAAAGGCCATGGTTCAGTTGGGAGTGGCAATAACACCAAACCGAGGCGATGACCAGGCAATGGTCCCGGAAAAAAGCCAGAACATCGATTTAAGTGTTTGGACCAACTCAGGAGGGACATACTTATTCCATCGCGAACCGGATGAATAAGGCTGTTCTTCTGGGATCACTTCATCTGATCCGTTAACACTGTTCCTCATGACATTCTACAAAGATTGGTAGCTCTAAAAAAGTATCTAGAGGTGAAATATTCATATCCAACTGTCCCGTCTGCCGCGTAAGGTCATCCGCGGATAGAGACCTGACTCCAAGGAACAGTGTTGCCCGATGTTGTCTCGCGTAAATTTCCCGTTCTTGCTTACCTTCTAGAACAGAAGGAGCAGAAGTGGATAACGTACACGTTTCAGTTGCGTCGAGATTGGTTGCTTTAAGGAGCCATGGTCGTAGCGTCCGTAGCCTATAACTTTTCACATAACTAAAACAATGATTTTAATCTAGATCAAATCATAGTCCTTCCATAATGTTCATTATTATCAAAATTGTATACCAAATTTCTTAAAAAAATACAACTCCAAGCTAACGATCAGTGGATCTTTAATTTGGCATGTTAGTTATTTTGAAGTGGTGTAATTCAACTTTAAAAAATTCGCCTTTGACAACCTGTGTCAAGTTACCCGACATGTCGTGTCTAATTTGTCGCAGTGCTTATTTGTCTCGTAATAGCGAAACCACAAACTTCAAAACATAAAGAAGACAAAATTCATGAGTTTTTATGAAACAATTGCTTAAATTGATATAATTTTTTCTCTGGCCATCGCTTATTACATAAATGGATTCAATTATGCATCAGAAGTTCTTTCAGAATGCTTTATTTTCTTTAAATTTGATCGCGCCACATTGGGTGCGGCTCCTGTACGTGTGCGTTTGAATTCAGTCAGAGCAGAATAAGTTCGGTACGCTTGACTATACGCTTGACGATATGCTTTCTGAATTCGTAAGGCGCTTCCTGAATACTCGCAGACTCTTCGTCGTTTTTGCAGAAGTCTCATTTGATTTTGTTCTTCATTGTTTGCTGCAATGTTTGCTTCTTGACTGGCTGCAATGTGTATTTGTTGGCTTCCTTCATAGTTAACGTGCCGTTTTCCTTCATGCTTATTGCTGAGTTCAGCAGCAATTTGATCATGTGCCCGAACAAGTGGCAAAATTCGGTTCGGACCTAATTGCTCAAATTCATCTTTGCTCAGAGTCACCCACTGGTCGTTATTCTTGTCAAATACAACAAATGCATTATGTCCATCGAACAAAAGGGACAGCGGCATAATATCGTTTCCATGCTTCCATCCAACGATGACATTACCCCTTTGTAAGAAAGTTATTGCAGTTGGATCAGACATCTGTCGATAATCGAGTATTCGGAAATTGCGATAGCTTTGAGTAAGTTCATGTCCTAATTCTTGGATAGGAGGAATATTGATTCCGTTCGCGCCAGGAAATAACTGTTTTAACATCATCCGTATTGAACTTATTAATTCTGTAAGAATAAATAGAAGTTCGTTAATTTTCATATTTATAATAGGCTAAAGGTTTATTTTTTATGGTTTATATGGTTGTTTAGGTTGGGCAGTTAGAAACTTTCGGCGGACAATTATAGGGAGGTTCAACCATAAAGGAAAGGTGTAATTGTCAGTTCGGAAAGAGATAAGGGCTATATGGGAGAACGCTCTACAGTACATATATAATGTTTAACTGTAGATAATCTTGACATTTAATTTTCCAGCAGTAGACGACCATCAGTGGATATTCGTCGAATTTCGCTAGCATGATCGGCCACACTGAAGAACAGTGTCTAAGTGGTTGAGACTGTTTAAGAAAGTAGTAATAAAGAAGAGAGACCACCCTACAGTAGATAATGATTCTACAGCAGATAATCAATAATCTAAAATACTAATGTACGTATAATAATTAATTTAATTTGTTCAACACCCGCGCTGGAAATGCGACTTCGGAAGCTCGTCTGGAGACGTCGAAGTTACTGATTCCTCAACTGATGACGTCACAGGGGTCGAAGCTCTTACTAGTGGGAAAAGTACTCACTTCGACCACTGTGACATCAATCAATTGAAAAATCGAAAACTTCGTATAATCTCGATAACTTCCTCAGCCTCATTTCCATCGCGAGTTTTGTACAAAGTTTTACGTGTACCTAGTGGGAGACGGCGATTCGATCGTGTGATTTCCGAGCTTATAAGTAATAATTAATAATTATCTATTGAAGGATCATTATCTTGTGGCAGTGTCCAACTTGGCGCAAAACGCAATAGATCAAATCACTAGACATTTCAGAATAATGGCATTATTTCTTTGGATTACTCGGATATTATGTAGTTTTAACTATTCCTAACCAATAAACTGATTTTAAGTGAAAGTATACTGATTATAAATTGTATTTATCCTATTTCCCTCCTCTATGGGATGAGTGAAGTCGACTACTTCTTATGGAGCGGGATTAATTTTCCCTACTCAAGGAGAAGGTAAGTGCAAACCTGGCCGCAGCAAGGAGGCCTAAGAACTCCCGCGGGTAGTGACGAATCAAAAGCCGCAGCAAGGATGACCCTGATGAGTAAGCATTCGTTGTTAGTAGTATGAAAGCAACAGCGTGAATTTGACTAAGCAGTGGAAATCGGGTGGCTCCTGATTCCCAAAACAATTCCGTAAGTCCAAACATGAAATACCTTGTTGAGTGCAGAGTACAATTGTCTTATCCCTACAAGAGGGAGTCTGCGAAGATTGAATAAATATTTGTATAGCTACTCGTGAGAACAAAATGAGTTATTTTAGAAATAAGAAACAAAATACTCCAGGGGAAGTCAGCAACGATCCCTCTGGAAAAAGCATCTTCTCCTGAGACGATGGAAATTGCCGCTGGAACTTTAGAGCATACTTCGGAATCACTTAGTGGGAGACCATCTGGGAGTAACGGTAAGACCACAATGAGCTGAATTGTCGGGAGCTGCTAGGAAGAGGTTGAGACAGTAATTAATAAATCTATAGAAGGCAGCAAACAGCCCAATGGAGAGTTCAAAGAGGCCCCATTCTGATATCAACACATCAAATAAAAACAGGGTGCAAAAGAAGATGTGGCTGAGTTCTTAATAACCAAACTCGATGCGACTAGGTTAAGGCAATTGAAGCGGCATCATAGAAGAAAATTGATGGGGTTGCAACCTGGAGAAGTCATCCCAGGATTTAAAGATTGTCGCTTTAAAAACGATGCTTTTATTGAAATCTGTTCGGACGAAATGTCCCAAACTTGGCTTACTGAAGCTATTGCCGGATAACAACCTTGGACGGAAGCTAAGATCAAAGTGATCAACAGCAAAAAAGGTGAGCGCTAAAAATAATGAGAATTGGGACTTATACAAGGCAACCGTAATAAGATATAATAATAAGATACAAAATGCCGTAAGGGACTTATGAAGGGGATATTATTAGGGAATTCAAAAAATACCTGACACTGCTAGACTTCAGAGCACCTTGAGGAGCAACGGATCATGGCAACTAAAGGCATAAATATTGCGTTAGGGTGAAAAAGCTGAAATGACTAATGAAATCCTTGAGCATCTAATGAAGGAACAGTTTTCGTGGTCGGAGTTGGATTAAATCCATAAGGGGCGGTCCATGAGTCATACTACTCAGGCGGACCAACTTTTAGAGCCAGAATGAAAGATTGGAAAGTAGCTAGTCGTATTGTCACTCATTCAAAAATTCTATAAGTAGTTAAACAATGCAAACTATTTAAAGCTGCAGGAGATGACATTATATTTCCTGCATTAATTCAAGAAGGATTGCAGTCCTTGGTGGATCCATTGTGTGGCATCTTTTGGGCATGCTTAACAATAGGATACATCCCCTTAGCATGGAGGAAGGTTGAGGCTTTACATGAAAGAAGAAATCCTAATGGACAATCCTCTCCATAGGAATCGATTTGCTTCTGAAAAGGCAGATCTATCGTAGACACTGAAACCCAAAGTTTCAAGGGGATGCTCATAGGGAGGAGTTTTTTCATCTACCCAATAGGCGCTTGTCATTTATGACCTGTTAAGTGTCTTAAATGAATCTGGTTTTTACATTCAGGTGCAGGAACAGCTGTTTGTCCATCAACCTGGATAAGTTGGAACTTACACATTTTACCAGAAGAAGGAAGCTTCCTGACCATAGAAATCCTACATTACATGGTGGGGAATTAGAATTTACGAAATCAGCAAAGTATGTAGAAGTAATAGTTGAACCTAAATAAACCTGGAAATCTTTGTTGGCGCAATGGTAAAAATAGCTAAGATGGCTTGTTGGGTCTGTGTTTGGGAAATCCCCAAGGACTACTCACTGGTTATATACAATGATAATCAGACCCATAATAATATATGCATCAACGATCTGGTTGCCAAGGACTGAAACAATCAGTACTACTAAGCAGCTTGAAAGTTTTTTAAGAAACTTCTACCTGGTGATTACTAGTGCTATGAAAACAATACCAACATAAGATTTCAAGGTCATTTTGGATATTCCGCCATTGCACCCTTTTCGCAAGAAAGATTGCAGCACTGGAAATCTATGGACTCCTGGTTAGGGGCAGCCGTAGTAACTAAGCTAACCACAAAAAGAACAAAAATTAGTCCAGCAAAACCACCTGGAACGTGAGCGTTATAAATAGCCATTTATCGAATGGTGTCAGCTGGTGACATGTGATAATTTCTAAAGGCGTCACACTCACACGTAGATAGTTCCACAAATGGCCTCTGAATAACGCACAATGTTTTTCTTTAACGTTTTCGAACATTTTTTGTTTGGTGTCATTTTTAACCCTTAACAGACACGTTACTAAATTAGATAATATCCAATTCATGGGCTAAAGTAAAGGAAATTAAACCAGTAAAAATTAGTTTTATATGTTAAAACTTTCTGAGAGTTATTGAAAAATAAATTTGCATTAAGTCATGCAATCCTCATTTGCATAGCCAAAATTAGATGAAACAGCGGCCGGGAAAAATGGTTAAAGCAAATGGTCAAGAATCAGGAAATGGTCTAATTCTGCAGGTCCAATGGGCCAAAGTCCCTAAAATAGTATCGGGCGGCCCACTGTTTAAATAATGCTTGTGTTTAAATTTTGAACTAGAAAATGTGAAATGTAAATCCCTAAATAAATTCGTATATTTTCACAAAACAATTTGTAGCTGTCCACTATGGAATTAGACATTTTCTACAACCCGTACGCGACCTACTTTTCTCCACTTGAATTAGTCGAATTTCCCCAGCAATTAGTGAAATTTCACTAATTTGGCGGGATGGTCGTTGAATTCATGTTAAGGTTTGTTTCAACATGCCATAAAGATTCAATCAAGGAAATCGAAATGTCTTAACAAGCAAAAAATGTTAATTTGATACGCTCGATACTCAACGGTGAATTTTGAACGCGAATGTGAACTCGCGGGTAAAGATGATTTCGCGAATTTGGAACGATCGATAATTCCGCGCATTCCACGAATGCTAATAGGAACTTAACTTGACATTTGGTTTCGTGGCATCTTTGCACTTCTTTCATGAAGACTTCTCTGTTTAAAATTGGATGTTTTTGAATTTATCATGGATGCATTAATGATCTCAAGTCACTTTCTGATAAGAAATTCTTTTAAATAAAATCTGTGTCAAAAGAAAATTTATCTTGTGATAGCTTTGCGCACTGTCCTAATCGATGAAGACCTTACTGTGCGATTGATGTTTGGACTGATTCTAAATTTTGTATTAATTTGAAGCATTGATCTCACGTGAATTCCTTATTGCAAATTACTTCTTGTCCAAAGGCCTCCGAATTCGTGAAAGCAAATTTGTGTTCGCGTTGGGTCAAGAGGAACCCATTCTAATTCCAAGGGTTGCATTATTTGTTAATTTCAACAGTAAAATTGTTAGGGGTATTCTTAATATTTCTTTTCAACGTTAGAAACGACGTTAATAATTGATCACGATCTGCTGAATAGGACACATTAAATAGCAAACCGAACTGATTTTCAATAATTAACTGCCTTATGGAATCTAATCGATATGCGACATCTTTATTAAATGAAATAAGGTCTATGATTTATAAGAAATCCATACAGTTTTGTGAGAGCATTAGGATTTTATTTTTAGAAGAATAACACGAGAAAAGAGAAATGTTACAATACTGTTGAATTCAGAAATCAATGCACAATAAACGTGGGAAACACATCCTATCAGAGAAAAATTTTAAATTATTTCAAGGGTTGTTTTTTCATCCCTATGATATTCAGGACAGTTAAGTGGCATTTTCTGACAACCAAATTATCGAATTTCGTTCAAGCATTACGTAATGCAATTCCTTCGTGTTTTTCTTACATGAGAAATTCGATAATTTGTTTGTTAAGAAATGCTGGTTTCCATGATTAAATCTTTAGGGGATTTCGAAACAACCCTTAAAATAATTTTAACAACTTTTCCGATTAGGGGATACTTGTATCTATTTTTATGTGATTTCCGGCCCCAATAGTATACTAAAGAAATCTGCCGCAATTTAGGTTGTTAGGAAATGTCGATTATCTTGCTTGAATTTTAGAGGACTGATAAAACAAACCTTTAAATGATTTCAAATACTTTCCTTGACAGGATAAACTTCATATAAGTGAATTCAAAAACTTTTCGTGCGGGGATAAATTTCGCACATTTAATGTGAATTGATTTCCGACTCTAATAAGAATAGTGAAAAATTCTCTGAAAGTTTTAGTGGTTAGGAATTATCGGTTTCCTCACTGCAATCTTAGAGGGATGTTAGGAAAATCCTTAAAATAATTCCATCGATTCTCTCTCTCTCTCTCTCTCTCTCTCTAATAGGAAATGTTTCCCACGTTTATTGTGAATTGATTTCTTACCCCAGTAATATAATTATAAAATCTTCTCTGATTTGGCGTTGTTAGGAAAAGTGAATATCCTTGCTTGAATCTTAAGCAATGTTAAAGCCACCATTAAAATGAGTTGTTGTCTGATCTACAAAGTAGGAGGCAACTAACCAAATGTATAAAAAAGTTTTTGAGCAGGATAGCAGTTCTATAATAGGCGAATTTTTCTATTAAGACACATGTACAAATTCTAAGCTTGGCAACTGTTTTAGTAAAAAGTGTCTATTTCTCTGATAATTTTATTCCAATTTTTTACCAAAAAGTAGAGTTTTCAGCAAAATACATGAACATGAATTTTCAACCAAATTGTTGAATTCACATGAAAAAAGATCAATTTGTTTCAACCATTTAGGAATTGCAGATGATACTTAATATTCAAGGCATTCCGGATATTTTAAAAGTTGAAGGATTTCTGAAATTTTTGGGAATTCAGGCAATTGAGATTATTCAGGAAATTCAAGGATTTCAGAGAATTCAGTGAATTTTAAGGATTTCAGAGCATGTAGGAAATTCCAGAAATTTCAAGAATTTATTTTAGAGCAGTTAGGCAATTTAAGGAATTCAGATGATTAAAAAGATTTCGGCAATTCAAAACATTAAAAAATTCCTGAAATGAAGAATTTGCCGGGATTTCAGAGAATTGAAGGAATTCAGAGATCTTAAGAAATTTAGAGATACATCATAAGTCAAATATAATGTTAGTTATATTATTTCGTAGTGTCTGTTCCACTTCAGAGTTATGAATATTTTATATAATTATCATGGCTGCGAAAACTGTTCTTTCAGAGGACAGATTAGAATGTCCAGATTATGAAAAAGTGCATTAAAAAGTGTTTATAACTTGAAGAACATGAAATTTTAAAGTTAAACGATTCAGCAAAATCATTGCAGCCTTCGTACTTGCGTACTTTAGAAATAGGTTTTGATGAAGATGCATTTGACGACCAGGAAGCAAGAGAAATCAATGATGAAGTAAATCAAGTCCAACATAATAAAAATATAATCCAGAGTGAAATCATAGATGAGGATTTCAAATCAAATACATCACAACGTACTGATGAGTTAAATCAAAAAATAATTTAGTTTGCTAACAATATACCACATTTGCGGAAGAAGGCGCAAAGAAAAAATCTCTGGAACGCTATGTCTTAAAAAAAAGGTAGCTCGTCTTTTCATTTTCGCTCCAAATTACGGAAGCTATAGGACGTTAAGTTTTTAGAAGAATCATACACTGACTCCACAGATTATCATTGTGGAGAATGGGTTAATAACTCGCAATAAGCTTCACAAAAATGATTATTCACGTCGGAATAATTTCGGATTCTGACCCTGTTGCATCCAGGACTGTCAAAATTGACTATTCTGAACACTTTTCCTGAAGTCACAACATACATAATTGATAAATCAAGGAATCCGATAAGTACGCCAGACAGAGGCATCTATTCGTAACCTGATGTATACATGAAAAGTACTTCAAGCGAAAATGATAAAGAATTGGCAAAGGAATACTTCTTCAGCGATGACTTTAATTGTTCAAGACTGAACCCGAACCAAAGAAGAAAATTCAGAGGTCAAAATTAGCAGGTGTGAGTTTTACACATTGCGTCCATAATATGTTGTGATTGACCCTGCGAAAGAAGTTTGCCTTTGTAAATATTATCCAAATTTCAAATTGTATCTGATTGACATTAACAATTTCAGATAGGAGAGGCATTCAGAAATAAAAAACATTTGCTCCGAGGTTTTGTCTGCAGTAATGTTCCATCCTCCATCAGACGAGTTTGCGTTTCAGTGGTGGGAATCCTATCAAGACATTAAAGGATTCGCACTTGATTTACTAGGAATCGAAGATTCTAAAGACTCTGTCAAAATCACTTTCCCTATATGGGAGAATGGGGATCTACATAAGAAAAGCTCTACCGTTTCGAAATTTATTGATGACCTACCGAAATGGAATCTAAAAGCTAATGTTCAAATGCATGTTTAAGACGTCCAACGGGCTGCTATAAAGGAAAAGAAAATCTGTGCCAAATGTAATCTTTGACTTCCTCTTGTACATGTGCACTTTGGGGAAAATTGAGCAGTCATTCTGACGAAAACAATTCAAGGTAATCTTTGGATCAATAACCAATGGACATAATTCAGGAGTTCTTGGAAAGTAGCTTTTCTACTAACTCTGTTGAACTCATCCCCATCGTATCTGGTGGGGTTGCGAGCCATTTAAAAAACGGATATCAATTACATGAAGGGAAATCATCTTCCTGCAATAAGAACCCGGATAGCACCAAATTTCCCTGAACATTCCTGGAACATTCTAATGTAACGTTCGGAGAATTCCGAACAATGTCCCAGGAAAGTTGCGGGAAGTAGGTAAATCTTCGCATGTCCAGGAAGATTCCCAAGGAAGGTTTTTGGAATGTTCGTGAAAAATGTTCCAAAAAAATGTTACAGGAAGATTCCCGAAAGTAGATAAATTTCCGCGTATCAAGGAAGGTGCTCAAGGAAGGTTCTGGGAACGTTCGTAAAAAAAATTAGCATAATAATAATTAATTTTATATGAAGCGAAAATTTTTCATGAGCATTCCGCGAAGGTTCCTGGCAGTAGGTAATTGTCCGTGCATCAAGGAAGGTTCCC
>CAKNWT010323898.1:482-14532 GCA_932066315.1 Andricus coriarius
CTTTTGAGCGCACATTCGAATTTTTAATCGAGAAGATTAGCTTACTATCATATAAGGAGAATTTAAAACAAAAAATATAAATGTAGACAAAAATTGTTAAATTGTTAACTAAAAATAATTGATTTTCAACCAAACAGCTCCATCTATAATCAATAAAATTAATTTTTGACAAAGTATTTCAACGTTAACCTTTAATCTTTTCTTACAGATTTTCCTTTTCAATATCTTTATACACTGCGCGCTGTTTTCTTTAAAAAATCAATTTTTTATATTTGAACAGCATTTTGAATAAAATTAAGTCTTTAGAGGTTTTATTTCAAAATTGAACCAAGATACGCCTGAAAATTGTCATTTTTTATTCTTTTCAGGTTAGAATATTTTATTTTATTTTGATAGCACAAAATGAAGCAAACGTATTTTATCACTATATTGTTTGTTCTTTATTTCACGTTGATTTTTCCCGGCAGTTTTAGATGACTCTAAGAACTTTCCTGATAAACTTTTTTTGCTGCATACATAGTGTGTAACAAATTATAATTATAATTATAATTATACCTTCCATTTGAGATGAAAATGTAAGAATTATAATTACCATTATAAAAGATGTACAGTGATATACTTATCTCCAAAGGACAAACTTGAAACTAATGACGTCTTCATTTCACATATAGGTAAGATAACGAATACTTATGTACATATGTGTACGTAGATGATGCAATAGAATATTCTTTAGTTACATTTGTTAACCCACTTATTCACTGAAGCATTAATCAGTTTTTTCTCTACTTTGCGAAAATGGGAATGGTCTATACTTTCGTCTTCACTCTGGCGGTCATCTTTCATTCTATTGGTGAATATACTAATATATTATATCTATTTTTTTTATTGTATTTTATATAATACATGCATGAAGGAATATATAATAATGCATCTGTCAGGCCTGTGGAGAGAACAAAAAGTCCCTCTTTCAGCTTATATTCAGATAATGGCCATTTGTATATTTATGTCTTCAAAAATTATGACGTCATAGACACATAATGGCCATTACATACAAACGAACTTGAAAAGCGGCACATGATGTCGGCCTCCTACATCTCTCACTGAAAACATACATACATATGTAATGCCCCTGTTCTTCCCTTTTGTGCGTAATATAATACTTAGTTTACAACAAAGAAATTACTTTCGAGCTTTATAATAGAATTTCTAACCATATACTTGAGTTTTCAAGCTACCAAGATGAATTTAATCGAGGATAGTTGAATCATCAAACTGAAAAGCTCAATTTAAAACAACAGGATCATTTTCAAATAATAAATGTAAAGTTTTGACCAGATAGTAGAACATAAACTAGTTAATTTTCGAATTTTCCACAAACCAGTTGGACTTACGAACATAGAGTTGAATTTTCAAGCAAGGGAGAGGAATTTAATAAATATATATTTTATTTTCACGAAATGGTTGTATTTTTAAGAAAAGAAGAAGTTATTTGCAAATGAAATTTAGCTTTAAATACAGTTCTTTGGCATCATAATAATTTCTAAACCAAAATGGTACTAAAATTATCTAGAAGTAACTGACGTGTATCAATAATAAGAATGATCCTCTTCTGAATTTAAACGTATTTAAAAGAATTCTATGAAGTTTGTAAGAATTCCAGACGATTTTTAACAAATACAGAATATTATTGTTTTATTAATTCAATAATTTGTTTTTCGACCTAAGATCGATAAAAATGAGTAACAGTATAAGATACACATTGAAACAAAAAGTAATCATATGTAGCCAGTATAAACAGCAGGATAGAATAAAGTAGTTTACAAAAAATTGTATAAGGGAGGAATAACTTAAGAGTATCAAGACAGTCACGTCTCCACAACGAATCCTCTAATTTGTAGAATCTAAGATACGCACAATGCAACTTTGCGCAGCTCGTGTGAACAATTAGAGTTTAAAAGACTTAGCTAATACCGACTATTGTCTGTCATGGTTACTGGCTGACCCATGATTGATATTCTTGAGTCTGAGTCGGCAGGATGAATAGCTAGTAAGTGATAGAACGTATACAACCCCTGATAGAGCCCAGAGGTCTAAGTTGAGCAATAATAGAAGTTATATAAACAGGTAATCTAAGGTGCAGATGTGATTGGAAATCCGGATAGAGTTTATATTGTGGGAAGACTTGAAGAATACCTGAATGCAGGGATCTTTCAAAGACGGAACGCCAGAGATAGTCAGAAAAGTTATTTAGAAAAACAGTCATGTTTTCATCGAGTGACACGGAATCCAAGTCAAGCCACATTTGTTTCGAATTACTTAGTGTAACGGATTCCTATTATCGTTATTACTTTTACTTTCTTTTTATATTATCCAACGTTGATACTTAATTGGCTTTACAACAGAATCTATTTTTTTTTATTATTTCCATTACCCTGAAAATGGACAAGATTCAAAGGATTAAAATTAAATTTAGAAACAGTTATTATTTGTATGAAAATGTATTCATCATTTTGTGATGACAACACTCTCTCGAACGAAGCTCGACCGTACAAGGCCAACTCCCGGGGAAAAAAATACGCGTTAACTTTGACATGTTTATTATTGTAATTATACAACTGTATTACCTAATAGCCAATCATTACCCAAGATCATTTTATTCGAAAAACCGGGAACGACTAGAAATGCTATTGATTTTTCATAATCGACATTCTTGATACTTAAACGAACTTGTTTGTTTATTGTCGTCATATTTCTTCCAATAGCCGTTACCAGTAAGAACAGGAATTGCTAAACTAAAAACGAAAACTAGCAGCCTTAAACATCCTGAATTTTCGGGTATTCGGGTGGTTCTCTTTTGTTAGGCTGATTGATGAAGTCATTTCTGAGGTCCTCAAAAAATGCATGCGGTCCCTGATGCGCCGTCGCACCATAACCCGCGTCATTGTTTAGTTTAAATTATTGGATTCATATGATTCTAAAGCTGGCGAGAAAAACTAAGCTTTGACTTTGACTTTGTCATTTGACTTTGCCATTTGACTTTGTCATTTCCTCACTCTGAGTATTCTTTAATCGCCTCAATTCCTTAATTTCAGCTTGCAAATTATGAATCGTTTCCTGAGTCATGCTTTTTTCTAAATTTATAAAAACAGACGATTTATTAAAAGAATCTCTCTTCTTATGCCTCTTTTTAAGGGTTTGTACTTCTTTTTCTAATGCGAAACCTTTAAATCGTGTATTTATTGGCGTATCATTAACATTTGACATGCATGAGAAACATTTTATTTTATACAAAAAAAATCAATTCCTTGGTTAGGGTGCCAAAGTTGTAACGGATTCCTATCATCGTTACTATTTTTACTTTTTTTTATATTATCCAACATTGATAGATAACATTGATAGCTTTACAATAGAATCTAGTTTTAATTTTAAATAAAGTTATTTGTTTCAAAATTGTCGCAAGATCTCTCAAAAAGTACATTTAAATAAAAATCAATTTGAAATGAGAAAGTATGACTCCTGAGATTGAAGTCATCGTGTATTTATTTTAGTATTCACAATAAATACGTGTGTTAAGAACAACTGGATCGAAACGATCAAATCATAATTAAATAAGTAACGGAAAAAACATCAAACACACACAGACATAGAAAGGCATTCCTTAAAATCCAAAGTAGTTAAAATTATGACGGCCCAATATGGCAATATGGGAGAATGTTTACCACGTTAACATACGCAGTCAACCTATCAACAGAATCTGAGAGAAGATCTTAGCATTACTGTTTACAAGGGCAATTCCCCGGTAATTATGAGGATCTGGGTTATCGATCTTTTAATACAACATAAATACATGCATTTTAGCCCAGCCAGATAAGACTCTTTCCTCAGTTCATATCTCGTCGTGAAGGAGCCCTAAGTACTGTACCCAATATTCTGTAACGGTTCTGAAAAATTAATTGGAAATCCCATCCTCGCGCGACGCTTTCTTACATTCACATTTTAATAAAGAGGCTTTAATTTCATTAAGCGAGATATTACAGTTCAATAAAGGGTTTACGTTTGAAATCCTCTGTATACGAAGAGGAGTCTCAATCGGATAAAGAGAAAAAAGGTCTTGCCATGCATGCATGCCTTAGGAGTATTAAAAGCCGCTAGTGAATTCAGCAGCGTAGATTCGTCTTGCCCCTTCTTTGACTCACGTAACTCCAGAAAAGATGTTTTTATTTTCAGGCGTTTTCCCCCTTCGAATCGGCAAAATACGACATTTTAAAGATATTTCAAGATTCTCTAAGCTTAGGTCGCCTGACTCGATAGTCTTTATTATCCCAAGGTTTTTTCCCTGCAGTACGCCATTTAGGCTTTGCAAGTAAATGTAACTTATCAGCTACAGTTGAGATTGTGGAAATTAAATTATTATTAAGGGAATTTACTTCGCCGTTGGAGTACATAGAGTCGTGAGAAATAGACATTTCATATATGGAGGAGAATTTACAGTTAGCATTCCAAATTATTTTATCATAGAAAAATGAGTATTAGTTTACACTTGTGTATATCTGTATGGAATACGAAATATCAACCCGAACCGAATTCAGAATAAATTCCACAAATAAAAACGGAAAAATGTATCGTGTTGAATTCAAATACAGTGAGCCTCAATCATTTTCATCTTGACATTTATGTGGCAAAAGTTTTCTTCAAAGAATCTTTTCGCTATGATTTTGAAGTATTTTATACCAAAAATAAAAATAAAGTTTCCAGATCTTTTTGAAATTTGTTCAACAAGAAACATTAATCCTCTCTTTCTTTTCGCAGAATTGAGTTCACAGTCAAGCACAGATTCCCTTGATTCTCCACGCCCGGTTCACTGTCGCTCTTCTCCTTCTCGTCGTATGACTAAGGCACCTGAGGAGCATCCTCTTCGTGCGAGGGCCAGGTCGCCTCCTTCTCCTAAGGTACTTGGATATGCCCTTGAACAACTTGGATACATTCGGCTTATTCCTCGCACAAATCAGAACCTACGATTCGAATTTCGAAGATACGTTTTTCCGGCTGGTTATCCAATTAGATTGAAATTAGAAAGAAACATCTATAGCCCCGTGCCAGCCCAACAGCAAATAGTTTTATCATTATCCAATGGTGACATTTTTGCAGTATTAGATCATAGCGGGGTTCTTCGTGGTATATATACGTCTCGTAAAGCTCATGCAAGACTGAAAATAAATATGATAAGCGACGAAGTTGACAATTTGACCCAAGAAGAAATGCGATATTGTCCAGTAGGTAAACGTCAACCAATCTTCCCCAACAATTTTATCAAAGCTTTCGCAAATGACGATTCACTACAGTCTGAATCTAATGATAATAGTGAACGTAACCCTTTTTCTTTTCCTTCTGACAGTCAAAATTCACCTGACTGGACTTCCCCTCAGGAGCGTCCTCTTCATACCAAGGCCAGCTCGCCTCCTGGGTGGCCTCCTTCTCCTAAAGTACTTGGATATGCTCTTGAACAACTTGGATACATTCGGCTTATTCCTCGCACAAATCAGAACCTACGATTCGAATTTCGAAGATATGTTTTTCCGGCTGGTTATCCAATTAGATTGAAAACAGAAATAACCAGCTACAGCCCCGTGCCAGCCCAACAACAAATTGTTTTATCAGTATCCAATGGTGACATTTTTGCAATATTAGAGCATAGCGGGATTCTTCTTGGTATATATACGTCAGGTAGAGCTCATTCAAGACTGAAAATAAATATGATAAGCGGCGAAATTGATAATTTGACTCCAGACGAAATGCGATATTGTCCAGTAGGCAAACGTCAACCAATCTTCCCCATCAATTTTATTAAAGCTTTCGCAAATGAAGATTCACTACAGTCTGAATCGAATGATAATAGCGAACGTAACCCTCTTTCTTTTCCTTCTGACAGTCAAAATTCACCTGACTGGACGACTCCTCAGGAGCATCCTCTTCATACCAAGGCCACGTCGCCTCCTGGGTGGCCGCCTTTTCCTAAAGTACTTGGATATGCTCTTGAACAACTTGGATACATTCGGCTCATTCCTCGTACAAATGAGAACCTGCGATTCAAATTTCGAAGATACGTTTTTCCTGCTGGTTGTCGAATTAGATTGCGAACAAAAGATAGGAACTATGGACACGTGCCAGCCCAAGAACATATTGTATTATCAGCATCCAATAGTGACATTTTTGCAATATTAGAGCATAGCGGCGTTCTTCGTGCAATATATTCGTCAAAAAAAGTTCATGCGAGAGTGAAAATAAATATGACAAGCGGAAAAGTTTATAATTTTACCCCAGATGAAATGAGATATTGTCCAGTGGGCAAACGTCAACCAATTTTCCCAATATGTTTTATTAAAGCTTTATCAAATTACGATTCACTACAGTCCGAATTCAATCCTAATAGCGAACTTAACACTCGTTCTTCTTCTTCTGACACAGAACATGCACCTGACCGTACTTTACCTCAGCAGCCTCCTTTTCATGCCGGGTCCAGGTCCTCTCCCGGCAGGCCTCGTTCTGTTCAAGTATTTGGATGTGCAATAGAACAGCTTGGCTATGTTCGGCTTCTTCCTCGCAAAAATCAGAACCAGCGATTTGAACTTCGAAGATACGGTTTTCCTGCCTACACACCGATTCAAATGCGAATAGATCATACGAACTATGTGCTTAGACCAAGCCAAGAATATATTGTATTATCAACATCCAGTGGTGTCATTTTTGCAATATTGGATTATAGTGGAAGTCTTCATGGAATATATAGGACAGATGAAAATAATTCGCGAATAAAAATAAATACAATAAGCGGCGCAGTTGATAATTTGACTGCAGATGAAATAAGGTTTTGTCCAGTAGGGAATAATCACCCAATCTTCCCAACCAGTTTTATTAAAGTTTTAGCAAATTATGATTCACTAGAGTCCGAATGGAATCTCAATGGCAAACGCTATCCTGGTTCTCCTTCTTCTGCCAGACAGTAGCCTCCTTTTCATCTCAGATCCAAGCCTTCTCCGGGCAGGTCTGATTCTCATGAGGTACGAGGATATGGACTTGGTCAACGTGGATATATTCGGATTACTCCCGAGACAAATCACAACCGGCAATTCGAGTTTCAAAGAGATGTTTTTCCTGCCGATAAAGGAATTCGATAACTATTAGAACATAGAAAATTTTTCCCCAAGCCAAACCCAGAATATATTGTGTTATCAACATTGAATGGTGATATTTTTGCAATACTAGAGTATACTGGTAAGCGGTGATGTTGAGAAAATGATATCACGCGAAATAAGTTAAGGTCATGCAGGCAGATATTACCCAATCTTCCCATACCTTTTTACGAAGTTTGTTGCAAATCACGATTCACTGCAGACTGCGTATCATCAATTCAATAAAAAAATTGAAAAATGAAACATAATAATCCTTGTAACCTGAAGTTGGATCAAAATTAAATTAAAACATTACAACAAAATTGTATTTTTCTTCTTCAAATGTTCATCTGATTTGTTCTATATTTATATATACACATGTATTAGGGCTAGGACTTCATGACGGGTAGTTATATATTTACTCGGATACACTGGGACACGGGTGATAACCAAAAACTCGAGTACCCGGGTAACCGGATAATCGGGTAATACCCGGGTGTCCGGGTACCTGAGGAATTTTTTGGATTTTAAAGATTTATGCATGGTGGTTTAGTGCTGACATTGAGTTTTGGTACCAAAATATTTCGCTGCAATATATGACACTTTATGGACAAATAATCCCATATCCAACTGGGCCGTTGAGGCTACATGCTAACGAATTAAATGAAGGGTTATCATACATTTGTGATCATGTCACCTTTGGTTTCACTCTATTCCTGATACCCGAAATATATCCGGATACCCGGATAATACCCGTGTCGTAGGGTACTCGCCCGAGTTCCGGTGGTTAAGCTACCACCGCAGGGTCTCACTGGGAGCATCTGCCATCTAAAAATGACACCGGCTTCCAGTAGGACCACGGTAAATCACAATCATGGCCACGTCTCACGACCGTGAGATGGGTGGTCCCAGGACACGATGAAATCACAACGAAAGGCCAGCGAAACCCTCGTGTGTTTTAAGCACACGAAGCGACGCAAGGACGACAGCTTTCTGCATCCATTTCGCAAGTGCCTTGGCATATTTTTGGCACGCCGGAATGTCTTTAAGTTTACGAACCAGTGATAGTTTCGCACCTCCGAGAGCGGCTTTAAGGCACGCCCAGGTATGTATAGGTCTATCCAGTGTTGAGATGTCTAATAACACTTATATCCACAAGCTCAGGGTCCTCTGGAACGCCAAAAATCTTTCTGTTCTTCAGATGAATTTTGGCACATTTATCCAATCCAAAGCCTATCCCAATCTCTCCTGTGTACTTCTTGACGATATTTATGGCAGTTTGAAGTTTGCCTTTACCAGAGGCATAGAGCTTCAGTTCATCCATATAAACTACATGAGTGACCTTATGCTCGCACTAGCTAGTGTCGCCATACAGGTATCCAGAAGAATTTCGTAATGCGAGATATAGAGGCTGGAGTGTGATGCAAAAAAGCAAAGGGCTTATGGTATCGCCCTGAAAGACGCCCCTCTGGAAGGTGACATTGTTTGTTGTCACACGATAATTTCCAGATGAGATAATAAATCTAGTTTTTCCAAGAGGCATCAATCTCTCTATGCATATCACTATGTGTGGATGCACCTTCAAGCTTTCCAACTGACAGATGATAAGTCTATGAGAGGTTGAATCGAAGACTTTCGGGTAGTCAATCCAGGCCATTGACACGACGCGTTGAAGTGCTGCAGCGTCTTTGCAGACACATCTTTCAATTATCACGTTCTCTCGACAGCCTGCTACACCTTTTTTCGAACCAAGTTATTCATACATCTCACGCCACACAGGCTCAATCCGCCATACAATCCTGTTGTTGAGGACAGCTATAAAGATCTTATACAGTGTGTTCAAACAAGTTATTGGCCTGTAATTCTCTGGGTTGGACAAGTTGCCTTTTTTCGGTAGGAGTATAGTGCGTCCTTACACCAGCCACTGCGAAATGGGAGTCTCTGACTTTAAATATGAGGTGAATATGCAGGCCAAATTTTGGTGTGTAGAAGTAAACTTCTTCCACCACAAGTTCTTGATACAATCTGGTCCAGCACTGGAAAAGTTCTTCGTTCCTCTAAGTTATTTTTTCACCTTTTCGGCAGTGATTGATGGACATTCCTCCTCAGATTTTATGAGGTTAACGCAAAATTCCTTGAAGCGGTTGTGTCAGTATTTTCTCTCAACTTAAGTGTTTTCGGGATCTTATATACATCTCTCCAAAAAGTCTACCTCGTTGAGCTTGAGTGGATTTTTAAAAGAACCAGGGTGATTACTGAACAGGCGAGATGAGTCAGCGAGAAACTTTTGATTCACCCTGATCTATCTCTCCCTCTTCTTCATTCTCCTCCTTGCGTCAGATAACAGCCGTATTTTGTCAACAATATGGTGCTTGATTGTCAGCAGCTTTGACTTGTTTAGTGTGTGATTCGAGATTCTCAGTTTTTATGCGAACTTTCGAACCCTTTCGGTAAACGGTCTACCAGATGTTATGCAGGCAATCACACATTGAACACGGGACGCAGTCTGTCTTGTCCATCCAATTTTCTTATTCAGTTGACGTAGGTGTCTTTTGGCCTTTTGATCCATTGTCGGTTCGAGCTTTTGGTTTGAATCAGCCAAAGCTTTCGCCGTACCATAAACTAAGCAACTGATGGTCCAGAGGTCGGATTCTTGCGAGATTTCTCCACGAAATGAGGCATCGATTTCAGCCAGATCTTGGGGCTTAAGAGGAACTTGCGTGTTAATGTTCCTTCTTGTCCGAAAATCGTGATCATCTCTCAGAAGGTGCCTGCTTTCCGCGGATGGTCTTAATGTCGCTTCCTCATCTTCGGCTGCAACTTGATCAAGCAGCGGTTGGGGAAGCGCTCCGCGTACATATTCAATTTTCCAGAGGTAGGCACGTTGATTTTGCAACGATTGAATCGAAACGTGCTAAAGCACTGGGTGTTTTTGGCACCACAGAGTATGCTTACACGCCACAAAGCCTCGGTGAACAGGGATAATGCTGGCATCGTAGCAGTCTAGCAAGTCATCCTTGAGTGGATTCGTCCACTCTATGTGAGCGTTTTGCCCGTTCATCGTCGTGTTTCCCTCCTAATTATTTTCAGCACCCCGAACTCTATGACTATTGGCATTGTTCGCCGACCCATTGTCGGGTGCTCTGCGCATTCGATCGTTTTGAACTGCATTTACAATTTTTTGGTGTTTTGGTGGTGTCATTGTTGTTCTCACGAGCAGCTAGGGAAAGGGTTAGTCCATCCTTATAGAGTCCCGCATGAAAGGATAAGGCTGCATACTCTGAGAGGTCGCCGGGTATCTCAGATTCACCGTTTAAGACACCTCACCCAGGTGCCATTCAGCTTCCGGCACGGTTATTACGCCTCTGCTCAGGTGTTATTCTTTCGGCACCATCCCTGGACAATTTTCCGCGACTGCTTAATAATTATTGTAACCATATTCAGCAGAAACCCTTGGTACAGGGACCCTCTATCCGCAACCCGAGGTCGCGATCGGCGGCTTTGTCATAGGCCCTTCAGTTCTATTCCAAAGGAATCGAAACCATTAATGGAACCAACATATGAAATCCTGTCTAATAAAATGCTGCTGTAGGCTGGTGACCTTCTCAGCATAAATCACCGACCAGTTGCGACTCTCTCGGTTTCCTTTTCCAGGGGGAACTCGAGTCCGTTGTGGACAATGATGAGTGTAAGATCTACTGGAATTTCTCATTCTCCACCACTCAACGTATCAGTGCTACGAAGCCTGATATTGTCCTCCAAGAGCTGAAGACCAAAATCATTTACGTGATTGAATTCTCGGCACCAGCCGATGGTAATATCACGGAAAAGGAGGAAGAAAAAATGGCGAAATATCAAGCACTTCTTTTCGAGCTGAGCAGGCTATACTAAGGCTACAAAGTCCATCTTTCAGTTCTCATAATCGACATTCTGTCATAATCGACAGAAGGAGCAGAAGTGGATGACGCAAACGTTCCAGTTGCGTCGGAATTGATTGCTTTAAGGAACCATGATCGTTGCTTCCGAAGCCTACAACTTCTCATAATATGTTAATGCAAATAACAAACTGTTACGTACGAGATAATCATTTTTTATATCAAAAACCTGTAAAAGAGCTCTAATTACTATAATGTACTAGAGGTTCAAGCTGACAAATTAATGTTATTCATTTGTTCGATTTTGTGGGATCGTGATTACCATCAGATTAATTCAAGACGTTTCATTTTCTGGCTGCCCTGTTTCCGTTAAATCTCAATGATGAAAATGTGTTTCTTTTGAATTACTGACGCAGTGACTCTAGTTTTGGTTTTGATGTATTCAAATTAAAAGGAAATGAGATAGAAAACAGATAGTAAAATTTCAAAGGAATCAAGAAATTAGAAGTGATTTCATATTCGACTTACCCTTACTTATAGCTACTGCCACACTTGATTCGCCAGGGAGAAGGAAGGAGTGGGAAAGGATTAGATTTCCCGTTTATGGAATAGAATCTAACTTGTCAGGTTCACACCTTTTCCTGGAACGTTGTACTTCGCTATAAAAACTGCACTGGACCGATTCGCCGTTTATATTCTGTGTACACTAAGCTGATTTGCAGAATCGGTACATCCTTCACGGTAGAAAACGATTCCTGCTGGTTTTAATTTTAAATTGCTACAGGTCTGAACATCGTTATGTCACTTAGATTCGCATTCCCTCTGCCCTCGATTGAAGATCCGAAAGTGTTTTACGTCCGTTCGTAGATCTGTTTGGGTGAGTCAATTTGGTAGAAGCGCATGTCCGCTGGTGCAGTTTGAAGGGCGACGTCCGTTAATATGTAATCAAAAATAAGAAGTTGGGTATATTAACCGTTTGAAAACGCTGTTTCTGCCCAATGTCTAACTTTAATTATCAATGAAGTCGCGGCCCATCTCAGTTACGTATTACGTAGTAATTCTTTTCGGTGCAAGAAGTAGTAAAGAACTGCAATTATAATTTTGAGTGTTACCGACTTAAATGTACGAATGCATATGTGAGGTAGGGCATTTCTACAAGCATTGCTAGTTTTGATTGGATGTTCGTTGTCCAGCCACAATTTGGAAAGGAATCATGTAAAGAAGCTATATTGGGAATAAGTGATTTCTAAAAAAAATGCTAACTGCCATAACGTGACTCAAAGACACCTATGATTCCTTTAATTTGATATTTTCAAATTATAATTTAAATTTGATTAACTGTCAATTATTAATTGTTTCCAATTTAGTTTATTCTTTTCAGTAGTTTATAACAGTCCGTTATCATCAGTTCATTATTTTGAAAATATTTCGTAATAGTAAGAAATTGTTAAACAGGCAGCGGGAATTTAAATATTATTAATAACGAATAATTATATTGGATCAGATCAGAAGTCAAAATAGATCGTCTTTTTGCATAGGCAGAACGTTGGGACATAAGGAAATACACTCGCACCGCGAGCGAATCGTTAGGTGCAGTAGCAAATAAGTACAAGCGTCAAACGGTGTCTTTATGAATACTCTCCTTGCAATGATTCGTATTTTCGTCTACTCTATTACCTTCTCTCTGCTTCTCACGTCTTGCAAGTGCAAGATGTGAAAAAGGACGGATAAGTAATATTATTTGTTATGAGAAAATTAAAATATAAAATATTATTATGATATTATTATCGATTATTAATTTTTGAAGTAATATTTTGACGATAAAATTACTTCGGCAAGGTGGAGTAGATCATAAAAATGTGTCATTGGATATTATTGGTTAATTTGATAAACAAAGGATATGATCAAATGTTAAGGGTGGCTGTTTAAGAACAAAAAGAAATTATAACATGAAAAATTTGAAATAAAAACCAGAACATCAAATTCAAAAAAGAAAGAATTTTGATCTTAATTATTGTTATGTGATGAGCAAATCTTAGAAACACAAATTTGTATTTGATATGCTTTATTAATTTTAAAGAAGAAAAACAATTTTTTTTGCCTCTATATGTCCACCTTTTTTTATAAATTATTGATATGATTGTTTGTAATATTTGTTCACAAAATTAACAAATAACATTGTGAATTAGTGCCATCCTGACGATAAAAATTATCCTTTTCCTGACAAGAATAGACTTAAAGCGTTAAATTTATAACAAAACGTTTTACATCTCCCCCCACCCCCTCTACCCGTATGTTATAATTTTTAAACGAGATTTCAAAGTAGTTTCAACAGGCTTAGTGGAATCTCAAAAATTTGAAAAGATTACTTATTGTTCCAAGATTTCAAGAGATTTCAAAGTATTTATTAAATTTTAAAGGATATCATCAAATTGTAAAGAATTTATTTATATTTCAGAGGGTTTTCAACAAAAACTGCGCTTCCTATCAAAAAGTGACATCTGAGAAATTTGCGGATCCTTTCTGAATGCACAGTTTTAGTCACTTCACCTTTTCCGTGCCTTGCTTCGTTCTTCCGAAAATTTCATTTTTTTTGTCAATGTTATTTTTCATGATTGAAACAAAAACTAAACATCCTATCAAGCGATGAATAATAACAAAGTTGTAGCTCTTTTTTGGGTTAACCAATTTCGTTTATTTAGTTCTTTCGTTGCTAGTGTCGCTTGTCCAAAAATTCAATTTTTTATATGCTTACACTGCTTTTTACGAATAAAACAAAAACTATACGTCCTATCAAAAACTGATTCTTTGTAGATCTTTTCAGTACACAATTTTTGTCAATTCATTATTTCTGTATGTTTATTGAGAAAATTTTTTCAACGTTTTTCTTCTCCAGAATTTTTTTCATATCGTGCGTTGTTTGCCTTTATATCCGTTAAAATAAGTAAAACTCGTTTGAAATCCCTTGAATATAAATTAAATTAAACTTATTCATTAAAGTTCTTT
>CAKNWT010323899.1:8919-29494 GCA_932066315.1 Andricus coriarius
CTGTATATTTTAGCACCAAATTCATCTGGGTTAATATAAATGGTAACTGATATATTGCACCTCGAAATTAGCGGCGCGTCTTTCCTTTGTTTCTTTAATTAGGCTCTTCATTCTGAAATTATTTATTCGTAAACCTTTTCTTTTCTAAAGTTATTTTAGCTCCTCCTTTTTCTTCCTCTTTCTCTTAACTTTTCACTTTCCTTTCTTCTCTGTTTGCACCATTATGGTTATCATTAATTCTATTACTGTAGATTCTTCCTTTAATATATTAACCATTTTCATTCATTTTGTCTTTTTAACTTGTAATATTCATGTCCATCTCCCCGCACATTAACTATGTTTGTTGGCCACTTGCTCTTCTACTTACAATCATACATTACCGTCATCTATCCTCATCCCTTTTCACTTTGCTTTCTTTTCTTTTTCCTCTTTTCTTATTCCACAATTTTGTTTTTCTCAGGAATAACGTCTTCTCTACAAAGATTATTTCTCCCCTTTATTCATTATTTAAGTCAGGAGTGCCCAACAGTGCACACGAGATTATATGAAGTTAGCAACAATCGTCCCCACTTTTTTACGAAATCTAACGTTTCTCTAAACTATTAAATATATATTCCAAAAAAAGGATGAACGGCAGATGTCGTAAGAAAAGTGGGGCGAATGTAGCCAACTTCATATCATCGCGTGCGCACTGTTGGGCACTCCTGATTTAAGTGATACAAAAAGATCGACATACGACAGCTTAGGCTATTTAATTCAACAATTATTGTTCCATTGAAAATAAAAAATTCAGCCGATCTGCAACACGATCGGTTGGTCCAGCATGTGCAAGCGATTGGAATCTCCCCATCACTCTTCCGCCTGAAGATGTTCAAAGAGAGGATTTGTTGCGTGAGTGCTGGAGGTGGGGGAACAGAGGTCTGCCGTTTCGCGAGGTAATAGTTTCATACCTCGTTCCGGCTCTGCACCCTCTAATTCAACGTAATAACGACATTCAACCTGCCGTTCCATCTTCCCTTTTCTGGTCCTGCTCTGCTCCTTTGGAACATCTTCGAAAGTGTCCTGTTCTGCCCAAAGCGTTACCGACTTACCAAAAGCCAACTAAACTCACCCATCAGACTCTCGACTTTACCGATCGGGCTGTTTTGTCCACAATTCCTGGTCAGCGAAAAGCGCGTCGATAATTCAGTGGTGTAAAAAAGGAGAGAAGGTCGAGGGATTTTTTTCGCCTGCCCGGGTTCGTCTCGCATCAGCGGTCTCGACCTGATCAAAGTTAAGTAGACGCGCCCCTACTAGTCGCTGCTGGCAAGAAGACCTCTTTGAAGCTGCGTTGCGGTTTCTCTGTGCCCCAACCTCCTCCCCTACTTCCTTTTCTCTTGTTCATCGCGCGTCTCGCCCTCGACGTGGCCCCCACCAACAACAAACCCGCGTTCTCGAAGATCGTCCACTGTTGTAATTACCTCGTTTACCCCGATGGATTTTACGTCCTTCTTGAAAAAATCTCGGCCAAAAAAACACCGAGTGGAGTTTAAGTCATCTCTTGGACGGAAAGGAAGCCGTTTCCATTACGGGTGGGTTCTCGTCCTCGAGGAGATATCTTCCAGGTAGTGAGATAGTAGATAGGACCCATCTCGGCCTCTATCTGGTAGTTTCTGGCTTGACTTCTCAGATGCTCGAGTAAAAACTAAAAAATTAATAAATGCATTTTACAGATTTCACATAGGAATTTTTCACTTAGGGGGGGGGGGGGTAATATCCCGAGAAACCTATTAGCTCTTTACCAAAAAATTTGAAAAAAATTTAGTTTTTTTTTAACCGAATGCAAGCTTTTTGAAACAATGAAATTTCATTTCGAGTTACCCGATTCTATATTCTCCTTTTATATTTGAATAATTTGTAATGACTCTCTTTTCCTCTGCTACCAATGCCTTTATTATCCCTATTTCCTACATTTTCTTTTCTAATACAATGTCTCTCTTACTATTTTTTCCTCATTTTTCTCTACTTATTTCCAAACTTATTTCCTCCTTCTTCATCTTGGTACTTTACTAAGTTTTCATTTCCTTTCATCACAGTTCCGTCTTTTCTTTGAATCTTAACTTTACTTTTCCTCTTACCTACCCTATTTCTATATAAAGAATCCGAGCAAACCACCTCCTACCTTATTTTTATCCTTTTTCTCTTCCCATTTTCCTCCCTTTCTCCTCTTCATCTCGAGTAGTCCCAATCCGATTATGGACCGCCAAACTCGAACAGGAGTTATAAGTGAGCATAGTGCGAAATGATTGTGCGAGCGTTGGTGGGTGCAATTTTCTCTCTGTCTCACCCCACTGACCAATTCTGATTTCGAACGCTGGATCGGACAAGATCATGCACTCACGTACAACTCACGTGCACGTCTGCGTAATACCAGAGATCCAGTGATCGATTGCGTCCGATCGAGGGGCGATCGATTGCTGGATCCATGTTGTTTTTGCCCTTCGCCATTATTTCTTCTTTTGTTTTACGCCTCGCTTCGCCTGAAATAGAGGATGCTGCTGACTGAAAGTGAAACTGAATCCAATCCAGGATCCGTTCCTCTCTTTCTCTTTCTGTCTCTCTGGTGTTGCATCCCTGTTACTCCATCCTATTCGCACTTCTCTTCCATTCCTTTAGACGTTCTGTAAAATATTGTACTTATCTTTTATATTATTTCAGCCGATATCAGCAAATTAAAATTCTACTTCAATTATTTAATTGTATACTATATTCTGGCTTGAGAAAGATAATTTCGTCTTCAAGTTTTCAATGAAAATTAGAATAAAAAGAACCCTTCCGTTTCTTCTAGAGGTTTGATCTCTTTTTAATTTTTTAAGATTTGGTATTTCTTCTATCAGAAAGAAAGTCTTAAGGTGGTCTCAGAGAAAATTATTTCCCAGCTTTCTCGGCCGAATGCTTAAACTGAAGACTTACAAGTGCCTGAAAAAAACATCTCCCAAGAAAGTCGAGATGCCGCGGCACTCCTGAAGGTAGAACGACCTCGAGCGAAGGCTTCGGGTGAGAAAAAAAGGGAAGTGAGCATTATTCCTGTCTCTTATAATATAACCGTGTCCGTTCCTTGTCTTCTCTCGATTCTCATCTTGAGTCGTGATCGGGGTAATGAGCCCTGGCAGTGGTAGCAGACCCAGTGCACAAATGCTTCACGAGGCAGACAAGGAGCAAGCATAATCAGGGAGAGGCAAAGAAGATTTCTGAGACAAAGAGAGAGGGAAACAAACAGGACTATAGGGGACAGAAGAGAGGAAAAGAGGGACAGATCAGGAAGACAAGAGGATAATACGAAGTGAGGAGAGAAGCGAGAAGCCGCTCTGATGGTACCACTCTGGAAGGGGTAAGGACGTTGATTATGGGGTGTCAAACAATCACACTGATTGTACATTCTGTGCTGACTCCTTCTGTCTGCTTCTACGTCTACCTTGCATCTTCTATATGGACCGAATCTTCTTTAATCTTTCTTCATCATTTTTTTTCTACCTAAAATAGATGGTGCTAAAACTATCTTGTTTAACCGATTACTGATTCTGCTATCCAATAACTTGTTGATAAGCGTTAAGTTGTCGGATCTAGATGATGAAAGAAAGGATTTGATGTCATAGAAGAAGAATAAAATACAGATCAATATCACTTAGGTAGAGATTTTAATGTTACAATCATATTTGTATCCTTAAAACGTAAGCAAAGTTTTTTATAATGGGTGCCTTAAATATCTCTAAATGTAGTTCCTTTCGATGGGTCTTTAGAATGAGAGTTGAACCTTTTAACTTTTCAACAAATCTAGATCTTTCCATAAGAATATTTCCTGAATTCTTCCTTAGGAAACATATCTTAAATCTCTTCATCTTCAAACAAACTGCCTTACAATAATCCTAAACATATTTCTTCAGAAAAATATGTTCAACAGTAAAGGAAAAACTTCTTTTCAGCAGAATTTGTTTACAGATAAATGAATCCCAAATTATGGACAAGAAATAATTCTTTCAAGAGACAATTACATCTCTAGACAAGCAGAATCCATCTTTAATACCATTCCCTCTCTTAAATCTCCTTTCTCCAGAGAGAAGGTAGCGAATCGTCGAACCTGAAGGTGCAGAAATGATGGATGATGGCAGGAGACTGGAGGATGATGGAGAAGGGAAGTAGAGAGAGCGCCAGGTCTCTTTACCTATTTACCAAGCCTCAGCCAGCTACTTACCTACCCGTACTAAAAAGATGAAATGGTGGTGGTAAAGATGGCGGTCTAAGGGGCTGTTTTCGCCTTTCCCACGTGCCATGCCTCTTATACCAGCTAAGAGTAATGTGGCTTCTTCTCCTTCCTCCTCCTACGCCTCCAGTTTACCTTTTTTTCCTCCTTCAATTTGTCCCTCGCTCTCTTACCGCGGATTTTACATCTGAGATTCTCCTTACTGGAACTACGCAACGCACAATGCGAACTTCGCTTAGTTTTCTTGGTTGATGTTTTCTTGTCTCTAGAGGACCATCCGGGTTTGCATTTTTAGCTCGGAAATTGTTGGACAAAATTAGAGTCGGGAAGGTTGATGTTTGAGATGAATGAAGGAAAGATAACTAGCACTTTTAGGCTCTGAATGAAACAAATGGTCAAGATGTGATCATAAAAAGACTGGTATTATTCTTAATTTTTTTAGATGAACATTAGAACTGTTAGAACATTGCAGTTATAAATGATAAGGCTTCGAATAAATTGTATATTTTATAATATTCGTTTCCAAAAATTTGTTAAACTCAAGGGATATTATAATTTATATTGATTAATTTATGTTAAAACTTCCGTATTGCATGTAGATAATATTTTGTATTTTGTTTCCAAGGAAATTGTTTAAACCACTGATTCTTACGATTAACATTACATTTTTTTATCTTCTTCAAGAAATCTGCTTTTAATATTCTTCCCTGTATGATTGAAAATACTTTGAAACATTTAGTATTTTAACAATAACTTAATATCATCCTCAAATATTATTTGATGCATTTATTTAATAATATATTGTGTGGAAGATAATGAACTTTTTATAAATTGTATTCTTGTTTCGTTTAAAGGAACATCTTACATAATAATTTTTTAAACGAAATTCAAATTCAGCTAATCAGCCAGTCATTTAACATCGTTTTTTTATCAATAAGCAATTGACATAATTTTCATTTTCCTGATTTTTATTATTTCCATTGATCTGTTTCTCAATGTTACCATACTTTTAATTTGCCCAAATACTTTCCATAATTATCACTTCGCCGAATTTTCATTAAATTAACATTCGTTTGTCCAAAGAAACATTGACGTATCCAAATGACAAGGGCGCTGGTGTTCCTAATACTATTTATACGGGATTTTCAAACTTCCAAGCTTTACCACACGAGAAGGCACCTTATTTTTATTTCGTCCTACTGAGATAGCACCTTCTTGTCATTTGGACACATCGACATCTATCATAATAATTTGTATATATGACTGAATTTTACCCAATTGGAATCCTACATTAAAATTTAGAGCCAGCACTATTATGCCTAACGTCTTTTTTAACAGATTGAGTTCAGTTCAAACAAGAATTTCGTCAAAGATATACTAGGGGAAAGATAGTTCTTATACAGACGAATATTATAGCTCAGCTGACAGTCTTATAAACTGGAACTTAGGTCAAGTGACAATGCGGAAAATTAGGCAACTGAAAATTGGGATTTATAGTTCCCTTAAATAAATGTTAGGTTAAAGTAAAATAAAATTTTGTAAAATAAAGGACAAAAGAAAATGATCAACTATGGTCATTCGGCCAAAAGAAAAATAGGACAAATAATAATTTTTTTTAATTCTAAAAAGTAATATTCAATGGTTTTTCTAAAAAATTGTTTGCTACTGAAAATGTTTGTTCTTTAAATTATGCGAAAATCGTATGGTATAGTTATATTCTTGTTTGTTAAAAAATCCAGTTTAATAATCGCAAAATTCTAAAGATCATTCTTTTCTATTTTATGGTTTCCATTTAATAGTTTCTACTTAATAGTTTCTATTTATTAGTTTATATTGAATAGCTTCTATGTAATCGTTACGATTTAATCATTTCTACTGAATATTTTTATTAATTTAAATAAAATTTTGTTAGGGAAATATTGTAATCTTAAAGAGTATCATTACTTTTGTAGTATTTGAGACTCTTGATGCAGGGAATAGAATTCAAACACACACACGTTAATAACCTCGTGATAGGTTATGATAGGGGTTGTTGAGTCGCAAGGGTGTCGCAATACGAGTGCGTATGACACTTTCCTAATTACATCACGACCCTCTTTAAGAAAGTAACCCTTATTCTACTACTTATACGCTACTACTGCTCCTCAAACAACTTTGATTTAATGAAACCATTTTAAGATATAATTCCAACAGAAAAAAAAATTGCAAAAAATAAAAAATTATTTTCATAAATAAATATGAACTAATTTAATAAACTACTAAAAATATTTATCAATAATACTCTCCAAAAATCACAAATCGAATATGCAATGTAGATTGAGTTCGAAGTGTTTGTAACAATTCTAAAGATACACGCCTTCCGTAAACTTATAAAATTCGAATGCAGATTATAATGACCATATTGGATTAGCAACATTATCCACGAATCATACCAAGGGGGATAATTATGTCCCCCTTTTTTCTTGTAGAAAAGTAAAGTTTGAGCGAGTCTAGTCATAAACGAGTCTTCGATGCCTGCTAAAATGACAAACGCGACCGCAGAACTTAATTAAACTCGTAAATCCGTCGGCACCGTCGTCTACCACGACTGTTGTTGTTGCTGCTGCTTCTCTTGATACTTATTTACTTCGGTGTCGTAGTATAAAGTCAGCAACCAATAGAAAAGCCAGGTCGAGACTCGTACTTTGAATCTACTTGCTTGGGCTTAGGTATAGTTTTACCTCCAGAGTCGCTTAATATCATCCGACTTATTATGAAACTACACTCTCACCGATTTTGCTGGAATGCGCTTTATACAATCGTGGAAATTCACGACGAAAGTTTAACTATTTTACGTAAAAGATGCTAAGAATTTTTTTGAAGATTATGAAACTTTTAAACCCTTTAAAAGATTGTTCTCATTAAAAGCACTATTTTGAGTATTTCTTGGTTAAAAATATGTGTTTTTCTACTTTCAAACGAAAACAAAAATTGGAATCGATTGAAAAATAGCGGAGTTATGGATTAATATATGCATGCACCCACTAAAACACGGATTCCTGACGATAAAATCAGATTTTCGGGGTGTACGAGAAATTTCGCATAGGACATTTTTTTTAGTTCCACCAGACCTACAATGTCTACTACGTCTCGTGAAAAGAATATTGAGTTTTTTTTTGGAATACACTGTTCCTTGAAAAGAGTACATTTTTTTAATGAAATTTTTGCAAGAAATGAATAGCCTAAACAGTTTAAAAAGACTGGGTCTTTTTTCAATATGAATCCTATTAGAAATTGTGAAACTTTTGACCAAAATTAAGTGTAAATTCCCAGTACTTATTTTGACCGAATAGATTGATGCCGAAGCGGAACTTCTTTTGAAAGTTGGTACTTTAGTTCTTGCGTGATTTAGCCGTACTTTTTTAGGACATAAGGCCAAGAAGTACTTGACAAAAAGTTCGAATAATGACAGGTCGGCTTTGCAACTTTTTTTGGAACATGATTCAAGACTTGTGAAAATTTCAGAAGAAAATGAAGTTGGTATTTTCTAGCAATTTTTTTCGACAAAAGTTCGTCAGCTAGAAGTACTTTAAACTTTTTTGTTACTTTAGCCTAATTTCAGCACTAATATTTTTGGGGCACAAATTCGATGTGTATTTGGGATCTTGTGTTCTCACTAAATAGATGTTTTATTTATTTACAATATTTAGTCTCAGATTCAATTTATTGGTACTTTGATACAATTTAATATAAATGAAAATTGGAAGATGGAACACGACAAGAAACTGAAGACGTTTTTCTAATAAATGTATTTTTTTATCGTTCCACTTATCGCATATCCTGGCACAACATCCTTAGGGTGTAATGTGACGGACATCTTAAGGAAACCCATGACCACTTAGTTAGACCGCGATAATAATTAGACCTCCTTCAGTATTTCTACGTATTTACTCAAAATTAGGTAGACAGAACGGATGCATGGGTTTAATGCCATTATATTATTTACTCTCTGCCAAATAATAATATTAATTATTTAAAAATATATATTCGCGAGGAGAGAAAAGTTACAATGAAGTCAATTTGAAACATTTTTCCAAGATAGAAATGGGATAGGTCACTTAACCCTTCAAAATGTTTGAGAAACCTAAATCTAGAAAAATATATTACTCCCTTTTTCCATTCCTGAGACAAGCACGAGTGCATCGAATACGGAATCATTGAGAGAGGAGAGAAAAGGCGGAGGTCTTCCGATCAGAAGATTGAATCGATCAAATCGAATCGATCGCCTTCTCGTTTTTCCCACGATGACAACATTGTTTTCAGGCCATTGCACAGGGACTCTTCCGCTTTTCTGTATTTTCCCACACCACACGAAATTCGATTTTAAATCGCATTTCCGCTTTTACAAAATTGAGAAAAACCAAAAACGGAAATTTCGAATGAACACTTGGTTACATGAGTTTATCATTCGATCAGCTAAGCGTACTTGTAATTGATAAAAAAAAAAGCAAATACGAATGTTTATTCGACTGTTTTTTAACTTTAAATTACAAAATATTCCCAAGATTAGGTTATGTAATAAAAATGTATCTGATCTAAAAATAATATTGAATAGCTGAAAATAATTTTAACTTGGAAAAATAAAGATTGAATAAAGTAACAATAAATAAGAATCAAAAGCAGAACAAAATTAAAGTTCTCTACTGAACAAATTATTATGAGATTCGATCAGGGTCAATCTGGAAGAATTGTAGGAAGAATCGAATTGGAAGAGTAGAGCGAGAAAGCCGTTCACAATCGAGAAGATCGGGAATCATCATCGGCATCCTACCGAAACATCACCCGATGTGCAAGAACAGTCTCGAAAATTCACGCGTATTAAAAAAAATTTCGCTCTGATTCAGAAACTTAATCTAACAATTGCCCAAGAAAAATCGCATAAAAACAAATTAGCGAGACAAAATGAGATTATTGAAATGTAAAAAAGTTGAGAAATAAGTTAACTAAATATGTTTAACTGTATCAATTTTTTTTTGAAAATCAACACAAAAAATAAGGCTAATTTCAGAAAGAAAATATCCAACCATTGTCAAATAATAATCAACTACTTTGCCATTTTCAAGTATTTTCGAAATACAAGATGCTGAAATAAATGTACAAAACAAAATTTGACCTGATGAGGTGGTGGAAAAAGCAGGGATTAACTTTAAAAATTTGCTTTTAATGGGAAAGCATTGTAAATACGCATAGTTGTCATTCTTATCCATAGCTGTTATAAAAATATTATAAAAGCATTACTTTTAAAATCTTTAGTTTCCGCATTAGCAATCATTCACTGTTATACGCGGTTAAAATATGCAATTCTGATATTCCTCGTACAGTTTTGAAATATTTCTATATATTCCGTTCATATTCCTATGTATTTCTAGATATTTTTGATATTCCTAATTATTTCCAAATATTCCTAAGTATTTTGAAATATTGCCAAATATTCTCATATATTTTAAAGTATTTCTCGTTGATTCCAATGATTTAAACACGATCTTATGTCCGTGACGGGAATCCACATCATCATGCATCATATTCTTGAATTCCCGAATCCCTTCCCTCCATTTTTCACGGCTAGAATTATACTGATGAAAGTCTAAGGGAGATTTTACCTTTCGAATCTGGACCCTTGGATGCGCTCCTGCTTAACACCTTACCATTATAGTAGCAGCGCAGCCGTAGACCTAAATTAGGCTCAAATTGCTAAGAAGACATGAATAATGGTACATATGTCCTTTGGTACCTAAAAACTCTTTTAGAATCGAGTCGAAAAAATTTCTGAACATTTGGAAAAAAGCTGGAAATTTCCCTTTTCGGGAATTCGAAATTTTTCAAAAAAATTAAGATAATTAACTTTTCCTTTGTCATACTTGAGAGGAGTTTCTTAAGTTTTCTACAAAAATTTTCTCAGGCATTTTTGGAGATTCTAACCCGTTTTTTTGAGTAGGGGAGATCACCCTACAGTAGATAATGATCCCACAGTAGATAATTATTAATTTAAAATACTAATGTATGTAAAATAATTAATTTTATGTCATTAATAGTTAAGAGACGATACGTTTTAATATATTAAAATTTTAATTTATTATTTCACTTATATTTGTGCTTATAATTAATGATTATCTATTGTAGGATCATTATCTACTGTCGGATGGTCTCCTTTATTGCAATAAATATGGATTCGTTTCACCGAAATATTTGTTTTCATTTCTGACTCCTAAAGTAGTTTTGAACTATTACTTAGTTCTAACAAACCGCGGAAGGAACATCTTAAAAGAAGCGACCGCCTTTGAGAAAAACCTTTCTCAAATGTACAGCGTGTCCTCCAAAACCTAAATATTGGCACACAAAGAGTTGCATAACTTTTTAATTTTTTATTTTAAAAAACAAGAAAGTGCTTTCGAACGATTACTTAGCTCCACATTAAATCGTGAATACAACAGGCGAAAAACAGGAAGAAAAATGAATAAATTACCAAACATGTATTTTGACCCACATCTACATTGAACTGGACCTTAATCTTCTGCATAGATATGAGTTAGGTCAAAACAATTAATTTAAGCCAATAAAACGCATTTCCAAAATTTGCTACTTACTCGCTTCTGCCCCTGAAAGCTTCAAATAATATATTTTAATTAGCTCCAAACTAATCAAAGAAGTGATTACCTCTCTTGTAAACTTCTAAGCATATTTAAGTCGTTAATCATAAATTTCAGAGCTGTTGGGAATCCTATTTCGCATATTATTATCCATAAACTGTGAAAAGAGTAAAGGGATCTGTTTTCGTGGCAAAATGGCGCCAGCAAGTAGCCGTAAAGCACGTATGAATGTGGGAGTGTCTGTATGCATTTATAATATGCATGTACATTGTACGTACTCGTACATATATGCAAACCTCGGCCACGTAATAACGAGTCGCTCGTCTCATTCTCCATTCGTCTCGCGCTTCTTCCCCCGTTACTTTGCTAAACCGTAAACGACATTGCACTTTGCGGCAGTATTAAAGGCTGCCACATTCGCCTGATCGTGAGAAACCCACGGCGCAAGCCGAGAAAAGGTTCTGATGCCAACCCTTTTGCCAGAGTATAAGATTATACTTGTATCACTGGTACCTGCTAGCTGCGTAATTGCGGAAAATCATAGTTCCCACTAACCTCCACGTTAATATCTCGTTCAGAGACTAATGCTAGTAAAGCTACACTTTCAGCATCTTATATAGCTGATACTCTCAAATGGACTCAGTAGTCAACCTTCAGTTGATTTTACAAAATAAATAATGATCAGCTCGTTGAATAATTTTTCGAAGCAGCAGGTTATATATACATATTTTTTACGCGCCCTACCCCCGTCAACATCCCTCTCACCACTGCCACTATGCGCCTCTCAACACTCACCCTCTAACTCTCACCTATTTTCTATATATCCCACGAGTATCAGCGCCTCATCCCCTCAACACTCCTCTTCGGTCCTTAGCAATCTTTCATATATTCCCCATCCCTTAGTCCCTCTCGGCCTATATGTCCCTCGCCATAGGAACATTCACTCCACCCCTCCCCATCGTTCCTTTTTCCATTCTCTCCTCACCTAGTCATTACCGCATCAGAGCATTATTCTTATTCCTCTTAATACTTTCCCTCTCCCACATATACATCCCTCCGCCGAATATCAGCCACTAACACTCTCTCAATACTCCCCCACGGCCCTTAACAATATTTTATATATTCAACCATACTCTCCTTGCGTCGTCATCTATATATCCTCCTCCTCAAATCTCTGCCTCTATCCCAATTAACAGTCTCCCTCTCCCATATATTCCGCATCACCCGCACCTCACCTCCTCAAAATCTCAAGGCACCCCATATGCCCCCCACGTTCTTTCATATTTTACTCCGCAAATGAACCTCTCCTATTTTGGCCCAGTTCCCCCTCGCCTTAATAATATTCTCTCATCCCATCCACCCTCGATCAGTTTTCTCTTCCCATTTTCTCCTCTAACCCCTTTATCATATATCCCTGTCTTAAATATCATTACCTCCTCTCCCACTCAACACCCCCTATTCTCGTACCTTACCCCTCCCCCTCACGGCACATCTCACCCGCGCTCAAATAATATTTTCACCCCCACTCATTCCACCATCGTGCCTTCGCTCCTTACCCCTCTTCCATATACGCCACGGGATCTCCTCCGCTTCTCTCCCCAACGTCGTTATCGCCATATCTCCCCCATCCCTATACTGCCGTTAAAAAAAAATAGTAGCTGCATTTTGTGTGAATCCCCTGTCACTTTAACGTCAAAATTGTAATGTTAACTACACTCAACTCCCGATTCTGGGCCGGCCTCGGGTCTGTGCGGCCCGGAATCGGATCCGTTTTTTATGTCAACATTTAGGACCGCATACGTAGTCTCTTACCTTGGAACAGTATATGCCCAGAGAGGCGCGATGTAAACAAATTCTGATACGGCACTGACTATCTGAGTGTATACTGTATATCCGTGTGGAAAAATGTTCTGGCGCTTACCTGGCCCAGACCAGACCTGGCCAAAAGTGTAACGTTTTTTCTGGCTAGCCTCAGGCCAGACCGTCTGGTCAGCCGGTAGTTTTGGATTGGTCAGTCGCGAGTTATTAATTATTAGCTGGTCAGCGCCATGTCTGGTCCAGGCCATTCCTTCCAGATACGATTATACGCGAAGTTAGCAAATTGATCAAATGAGATATCGTAAACTAAACAATAATGATCATAAAACTGCATTTAACCTGATTAATATCAATTTTTCTGTAATATATGAATAATCCTTCGTGCAAATTTAAAATTTGACGTTACGTTGACAGGGGACTCATCCACAATGTAGCTAATATACTTTTCTTGTTTGGACGGCAGTATCCTAACACTTCCCTCTCCTTTTATCCACTATCCCATATTATATACACCGCCGCTTCTATGTCATTCTTTTTTATCTTTGCTACAGAACTTTTCTTTTTCCCCATTTTTATTTTGTATTGGAAGAAAATTTTTGCGAAATCTTTGAAATGTTTGAAGTCTTTGTGAAATCTTTTGAAATATCTGAAATATCTTAAATAAAGAGTCACCAAAATTAAAGATCGTGTCAGTTTTATGTCAAACTTGGTATAAACTGGTTTTTGGGATCGTTGAGTTCGAATGTGATGTAAAAACTAAAAATTTTAATATTAAAAACGGCTTATTTACATATTTACATTAATCATATTGCATAAGATTGTTGGGCTCGCTGATTTTGAATTTGATGTCGAAGGTTACAAATTTTAAGCGGTGGATCTAATATGGTGGCCACTATATAAAAATTCTTAGAAACTTGCATGAAACACAGTATAGGAGAGTTTTCAAAATCGCTTATTTCAAATTCAATATCAAATTCGAAAAATTTACAATCCTGGATCCAATTTGGCGATCATCATTAAAAACTAGCAAAAGAACAATTATCATCATTACAAACTAGCGAATTTTGGCTGCCACATTAAATCTTCCATTTTCAATTTTCATATTTTTCATTAAATTTGAAGTCAATGACCCCAACAAACGTGAACACTAAATTTTCATGAATTGTGCGTTTGTCATCGGGCAGGGAGGAGTGAAACGAATTAATTCTTGCAATAGATTTTTGTGGTATGTATGAAATTTGAGGCATCCTATCAAGACAAACCTTGATTTTTAAAGAAAATTGTATATCTCACTTTTGGCCACCACAGATGAGTTGAAAGTTTCAATAAAGTTTCAAAACTTAAAAACTTTTCGAAAGCTTCAAAAATTTAAAAAAATTGCTATGGGTTCAAAAATTATTGTACATTTTGTGTGAGTACAGTTTTCCTTAAAAAATAAATATATAAAATAATATTTAAGCAAAAATAATTTTTGATCAGTTTAGTCTTCTGCTAAATACTTTTTGCACGTAAAAATATTTTTAACTTAGTTCTTAGACCACTTTAAAATAGTCAAAAAATGCAAAATTAGCATAATTAAAGGTTTTAAAGTTTCTGTAATAAAAAACGAAAGAAGATATATGGATGTGGAAGACCTTTTTTCTAAATTTGAAAGAAGTGTTCCGTTAACCAAATCCAAAGAAAAGTAATATTTCTGTTGATATTTAAAAAAATTAATAATAATTTTTTCAATATTGCATTTATAATAAAAAAATCAGAGTACTGAAGGTTACGTCACAATGAGGGGTAGTGGGGGGGGGTAAAAAATTGTCCAAAACAGCTTTCCGTAAATATACGGAAAACTCCTAATAATTATTGACAAATATATTAAACTATTTAGTCTTAGATTTATTAAATTATGAATGGAATAATAGGAATTTTTTCCAGTGGATTGAGGAATCCTGTTTTGTAAATTTAGATTACAAAATACTATTATTATAATAAGCAACTAAATATTTTAGAAAACTAAGTATAATTTTAAGAATTTCGTACGGTAATAGAGGAGGGTTTTTTTAGATTGATCTAGAATTCCTGTGCTGCTTATTTAAATAGCACGTTCGTTCCGCAACACTCTTCCGAGCAAGGTCGTTGATCAATCTCTCTAGCAATCACCCCAGGCGAAGAGCTTCACAAAATCAGCGTGTAAAGCTCTTCACTCGGGCCCATTATTATCCAAGGTCTTTCGTTTCAGGCGTCTCTCACTCTACTAAGACTCTCCATCATGCATTTTTTATTAAATGTTTGTCTCTTTTTTCTGTACTGACATACCTCTTTAGCGTCCTTCACGTCCATGCATTTCCTCATGCGAACTCTTATGTTTCTAAGGCTTCTTATGTCTCTTCGAATTAGGGTCTCATTTACACATTCCAACCACTCTTTCCTCGGTCTGCCTCTGAGTACACTACCATTTACCTTAACTCGATATACTTGTTTTGCCAGTCGTGCATCTTTCATTCACTCCACAGTAAATCCCAGGGATAATAATTGTTGGATAAAAACGTTGCAAACAATTGTCAACTACAATTATCTGCCATCGAATAATTGTAGTTTTCCATTGTTTGCATCGTTTTTATCCAACCTCGGATAAATAATATATCTGAGATTTATTGTGTCAACATGCTCACACCATCTCAACAAATTTCTTTCACTCTTTTCAAACAATGTTTCCTCTACACCACATTCTCTGATAATCCTCTCTTTACTGACTTTGTCCATTGACATTTTACGGCATAAATTGCGCAGGAATTGCATGCTAACCGCGTTAACTTTACTTTTATCTTTTTCTTGGTAGGTCCCGGTCTCGCTACCTTACAGCACCGTGGGTACAAGTGCAGAATTATATATTGTAATTTTAGCTTTGTTTGTCATATATTTATTTCTGACAATGGCTCCTACACTGCCTATATTACCTTCTTTCCCTTGTTTATACGCCTGGCTATCTCTTTATCAATCTTTCTGAGAGTAGTAAATAAGCTACCAAGATACACGCACTTATCAACTTATTCTATCCTCTCAGCGCCTAACGCAACTTTGCATCATACTGTTTTCTCACCCTTTTCCTTAAATAACATAATTTTTGTTTTATTCGCTTTAATTTTAAGGCACATGTTCTTCATAATAGTATTTAGGGTAAGGAGGGGCAGCACCGACCAGTTAACAGTCAATGATTTTTTTGAAGTTAATAAGATTTAGAATTGATCGATTTTTCTTTTCATTTCGAGTCCTACATTATTGTATATCATATTTCTATAAGTAATTATTACATGAATAAAACAATGATTTAATAATTTAATTATTTCTAACAAGCTATATTTCGTCGGCTTTGCCCCACACCGGAGGGCAAAGCCGACCGCAGCTTTTTATAAAAATCAAAACATTTGAAGATGGACAAACATAATGGTTCGCGTCTGTGGTATTTTATGTACTGGAAAAATTACCTTTAAACATATCCAGCAAGAAGAATAAGTTATTTTTAATCAAAATAGTGATAGCTGTAATATAACCTCTTATTCGTTGACATTTCACTAGATACGGCTACGGGCAATGGTTTCTACCGTACCGACCGGATTGAAAATAATAATATTCAATAGTTTCTTGCATGTAGCCCAGAAGATAAGTGGCTCTTCTACATTACCGATCACTTATCATAACCTAAGAACTTTTGAATTATTATTTTCGTCGGGCTTGCCCGCCTGGTGAGGCCTCAATTATTTACGATATTTAAGATACTTTGGACTTGAATTACGTTGAATGATTGTAATAAAATAATGTGATATTATTTTATTTGTCAAAATAACAAATTTTCATACTGCAATTATAGCCATTAATGTTGAAAACTTTATATTTTTGCCAGCGAATCTTCCATTATTTCGTTGTCAAAACTATTTTCTGCATAATTTTTTCTTTTACAACGTCAATTTTCAAGCTTTAAGTAAGTCACACTATCTCTTTAATAAAATAGATTTATTTAATGCAAAGTAGAATTAAAATTGGTAAATAATAGCGATGTTATAAGCAAAGTCGCCCTTGCCCCACCGGTCGGCGCTTCCCCTCCTTACCCTAGTCTGCTCAACATTTTCTGTAAGCTTTCAATTGACTCTGCCACAACAACCTTACCATTTGCAAACGCTAACCCACACACCTTCACTCTCCCGAGATCCACACCTTCTTCGTCGAGGAGGGCCATGAGGACATAACGCATCCTTCCATAATATCGAACCAGTCGCTCAGTATTAAAAAAAAATATGTCAAATCCGTTTGATATTTTCGTTAATTCGTATATAATTTTTAACTAATATAATTATCTAATATATGACCTGAGGTAGGTTTCTTGTTCAATATATAAAAACGGAGATGGTCTGAATAACTGTAACATTTTTTGAAATTTTTGTGAAATCTTTGATATCTTTTGAAGTCTTTTAAAATCTGGAAATCTGGTGTACACTCAAAAATCGTATATGATCAACCCCTCGGTCTTACTATTTTTTTACGAAATGTCGTTTCTCTTTTTATTTCCTCTTTGTCAGAGTAGTACAATTTCACGAAGACGCTCGTAACAATGAGCAATCATCTCGTGCACAAGAAAAAAAATTTTTTAATGATTCAATTTTTTAAATTTAAACTGCATTAATATTGATATTAATATAATTAATATTTGTATGTGGAAAGTCTTCAAAGTTTATAAGTATTTCATCAATTTATTTGAAAAGTGGTTTTAAGCTATGGCCTCATTTTTTTAGAATAATAATTCACTTATTTAAAATATTTAGTTAGTTTAAAAATTAGTTTGAAATATAGAATGCATTTAGAAAATTAAAACATCATACATTGAAAAAAGTTATTATTGAATCTCACTACACGAAAATTGAGCCATTCCCACCCACGAAGCGTTTCATCGCATTGCAGATTGATCAAAAGATATAGCATCGTATAGCAATGTACGTATTTCTTATTCATGAACATTTCGCGTATGGACACCGGACATTCCTGAAATCCTAATGACGTCAGCACCAAACCCAGTCATCCTCACTGACCTACAACCAGTCTTACAACATGTGGACACTCCCAAAAATAATTAATAGATTGAAAAACAATATTCCTAAATATTGACCGATTTTAATGCTAATAACTTAAAAACAATATTGTATGCTTTTCTAAAATTTGTGAAAGCTAAATAATTTTTCAAATTATCAGATTATAATATTAAAAATTAAAAATATGGCAATACATAAATGAAAACCAGTATTAGGTATTTAATTGTTTAATAAAGCGGAAGAAATCGAAGCGAAGAGGTAGAAAGAGAATACAGAAAAAAAGAAGATGAGTCTTCCCATCACATCCGGTTTCCAAGAATCTTGTCCCCCCTTACCATTGAGCCGACGAACTCTTGAACGGAAGTAGTGACCAGGTAGACCCGAATTAGGATTGGAAGGAAGCCCTGTTTTTTGTTAATTTCTTTTTATTTTACTCATGTTTTAGCTTCTTTTTTTATTTTAGCTTCTACACGAAATCCCGGTACTCGTAACCGCTTTTAGTACATTGGACCAATCTTGTCGAAGAAGAGGTTAGCGAAAGAGAACGGATAGTAACAAAAGGATAAAGAGAGAAAAAATAGCCATTATCTGATCTCTAATGTTGTGATGGTCGAGTTTCGGAAATTTTATTCAACCTTTAGCCGTCTTTTCCAAAAAAGGACTCTTTTTAAGTTTTAACTTTGAGAATGGTGATTTAATTATCAGGATTATAATTTGAAAAATTTCCCATTTCAAACTCCACAAATTTTAAGTTGTTTATTTCCAAACACTTTAAGATAAATGTCTTCTTTTTCAAGGTTTCAATTTAAAAATTTCAGGATTTTAAAGCTCACAATTTCCTACGCTTTTAATTTTTAAAAAGGCTTGATTCTGTAAACATTATGTTAAATTCTGACTGTAGACCTCGAAGTAAAAATACACTGTCCGACATTTTTTTCGTTGCTTCAAATAACTCTGGGTGATTCTTAAAGGATTTCCCCCGCAGATTAAAACTTCTTTGAGAAAAATACAATACCATGCCTACCTTTCTAAAAACGGGGTCAAATGATAAAAAATGGCAAATGGTAAATGATAAATGGTGAGCTGTGTGCCTTCTACTTGAAGCAAAAAGCATGGGCTTCCAAAAAAGTGCCAAAAAAGCGTTTATTTACCTTTTGACCAGTTTTAAAAAAATAGGCATGTTAGAGTATTTTTCTCAATTTTGAATCTACTCACTTTCAACACTCAACAATGTTCATTAATTTGTTAATTTTATAACGATTCTAATAATAATATATAATAATTTCCACATGCAAAAGCCCTAAATAAGATTTTGTAATAATTGTTGGTTTCTAAATTAAAATGTTTCAAAGCGACAATTTTTTAAAACTGTAAAATCATCCAGCCCAGAATTGCATTACAAATATTTCAATTTTAACCTAGTGCAAATACGATATTTTTAAACTGTAAAGTCATTTACTTTGAAATCGAAAGATTCAAAATACTGTGAATTTCGATTCTTGACATTTGAAGCATTTAATGTTCGTAAATACTTAAATTTTAAGGATTGAACGATTAAAATTACTTAATAATGAACGCTAGAAATTTGGAATCTGTCAATTTCGTAAGAACTCAATTTAAAATTGAAGAATGTGAAATTATACAAACTAATATTAGAATATTTCAATTTTGATGGTTTAAAATTTAAAGTTGTTTGTGTCTTAACCCAGCTGTAATTATTTTTTATGTGCAGTATAATTTTATAGACGTTCATTCTTCAATGTAGGATTTGAGTTTGAAATGGAACAAATTTAGATCGCTTCAATTTCAAATTATTTGTAGTTTTTCGGTACTAGATTAATACTTCAAATAAGAAACTATTTAATTTAAAACGATTTAATTTTCAAATTAAGTAAAGCAACCAAATTTGGACTATATTTAAACTTGTACCTAATCCGAATTACGTTAAAAAAATCTGAAATTTGAAATGAAATAAGTTTAAACAGAAATCTGGACGAAACATGAAGGATGAATATCTGAGCGAAAATTTGTATTTTAAAACCAGGAAAAATTCTCGTAATATGAAAATATTACTTGATCAGTCAGTGCATTCACTTCATGCATCAGTCATGCTTGAGGGTACTTTATATTATAGGAAGAAAGCATATCCTTTATCGATTCTGTGAACTCCTGTCCTGGGATTTCCTTTGCTCATTTTCGAAAATTAGGTACCTGAAAACGTGCTTCCTTACACACTTACTCGCTCATTCATGACTGACACTTTATTTTCACTTTCCCAGAGAAGGTCACTGTCCGAAAAAAACGTAATGGGTCAATCTGTACTGTTAAGATTTAACCATAAAAAAGAATGTTGACCCTTTCAAAATGATCCAAAAAAAAGTTATATACAAATCAAAATTTACTTTCACTTCAACCAACTGCTATCAATCAATAGTAATCAGTTTGTAAAATCTAACCACGTACACTTTGCTATAATTTTTATAATACTCCATAAAGGATTTTTTTCCAGTCAACGGTAATAAATTCTTCTGCGGTGACAAAAATGATTGACCACAAACAATTAGTGTGGCGAGTGTGTAAATAAACGTGGACACGAAATTTTCATCCTCAATGGGAGCTTGTATCCAAATACCTATTACCCGAGTCGAAATATAGGTTCTCTGTTGATGCTCCATAGTGCTTAATATATCCAAGTTTGGTTCTCTTTAGTCTTCGACATCCTCGTGAAGTTCTCTTAGGTCCTATTTAGTACTCTTTTGATCCTCTTTTAGACTCATTGAATTTTTGTTAAATTTTCTAAGTCCTCATTTAAACCTCTA
>CAKNWT010323902.1:5840-23430 GCA_932066315.1 Andricus coriarius
ATATTGTATTTTATTAAGCAAATACAAGTTTCACAGCGCCGAATCTCTCCAAAAATGCTGTTAGCAAATTATGGCATTTTCAGAATTTGAGGGGATGGCGGGGGTAAGTACTGGGGTCAGGGTGGTCCGTTTAGGGTGGAATCGACTTATTAGACCAATTCGACCCTCCTTCCTTAAGAGGAAATGCTATATGTGTACAAGAACATCCTTTTGACACAAGAGGACATTTCTCTGAGTGCCATTAGTGTGATTTAAAAATGACGAAATTCACAATATCAAATAAACAGTTGTGAAGTGGTTGTGGAAGGAAGAAAATGCCAGTAAACTCAAAGTGGACGTAATAATGGTATTGGACTTAGGGTACAATTTGACAGGAGTTCTGATCGAACTAAAAGAAGACGTACATGTGAGCTTCGTTCTGATTACAGTCAAGAAGAAATATCGAAAGCCGCAGCTAATTTTGTAACAAATAATAAAGATGCTGAACAAAACTCTACAGCTCATAAGAAGTCAGATGATTTCGCTAATGGTGTACTCGCTATGTATATGGACTTGGGTTTAACTAAGGGTACGTACGAAAATATGAGACTTTATAACAAACAATTTCTTGGAGATAAGCATTACCCTCCTTATGGTAAAATTAAGCCTGCAAAAGAAAATTGCCATCCTAAAGATATAAAAATTACTGAACGTAGCACTAGTGTTAAGATGCAGTCACTACTTGATCACACAAGTCAGAGAATAATATATTCACTACCTGATGCACAAGTTGAGAAAATTCAGAGTCAAGATTTTTAAATGTATACTAAGTGAGGTATGGATGGCTCATCAAATCAACACACTTTTATGCAAAAATGGTCTACAGATCAAGTGCAAGATGAAGGTGTAGGTAAAGATTCAGATGACGAGGCTGCAGATGAAGTTGAACCAGAGCAGGTGGTTGAGGAAGGAAAAATGTCAGATAGAACTGTTTTCATGATCGGGTTGGTTCCACTTCAAATTTCTTCACAAGAAAATGAGGTATTGTGGAAAAATGATCGTCCACAAGACTTTGTCTACCTGTTGAATTTGAATTCACCAAAGAAATAGCATCACGTACCTTAATTATATATAACTTCCATCAAGATGCAATCAAGAAACTTGTTCCAACAGGAGTTACTAGAGGTGAAAAAACGTTCATAGTTAAACATAGAATGAAATGTACAATGATAGATGGGAAGGTCTGCAATGTTTTAACTGATCAGAAATCCACTGCATCCTGTATCGCAAATGAATAATCTGAAACTGATAAGAAAACTGAAATGTACACTAGTAGCATATAAATTTGTTCTATCTACCCTTCATTGCTGGACTCGTTGCACGGAGTGCCTATGTTTAATTTTTCTTATAATATATGGATTTCAAAAAGGGTTCTGCTAGATAAAAAAAAATTTGAAGAAAAAGAGGACAGCATACATTCAAGCTGATTTAAAATCTCAACTGCCTATCGGTTGTCTTTCAGAGGAAGCTCAAGAAGCAAGTAACAAAGTTTTCAAGAACGAACGACCTCATAATAGCAGAATGTGTCCCGCAAGGATAATAATGAAGACATAATCCACTACCTATTCGTTTCAACCGAACCAGTCATAAGTCAGAAGAGATTGAAAAAGGTAAAGCCGATCAAGGAATTGACTGCTGGGTATACACGAGATTGTTATTTGCACTTGAAGAACTACTTATTAAGATTTTTTACATTTTGCTTTAAGTAAGCTTATCTCTTGAAATTTCGCCCCTGAAATCTTATAATTTAATCAATCATTTATCTAACTTAATCAGTTATTCTAATTCCATAACGCTCCAAAAACTGAATATTTTTAATTAATTAACGAATTTTTAAATTTGGGGCCCATTTTAGAGGTCGTAAAAATTCCGCCCCTGCTTGGTTGTAGATTAATTACAAATTAGATCATCTTGTGAGTATACCCTGCAAGTTTAATTAAGAAGTTTCAAGTTTTTTACTGCAAAAAGATATTTCCTTCCACACCGGTGAATAAGGCTTCATTATTGCATTCCAAAAAAATTAATTTTACATTTAAAAAAAACTAAAATTAATAACTTTTAGTTCATAATTACATTTCTAATGAAAAATAAGCTGGATTTGAACGAATGTTAAAGATTGATGCAACCTAGGGCCCAAAAACGTCCGATCCTGACTTTTTACAATAAACTTAAAAACTACATATTGTGTATTATATCCCCTTCAATTTTTTGTAAGTTCGTCGGTTTTTCTAGTTTTTATAGATTTTTGACCGCAAAAATGGGATTTTCTATCACTGTGCGCCGTTATGAAATTCTTACGAGTCGACTAAAAAACAAATTTAGATCGTAACGCTTTTACTTTGTAATCCTGTTGAAGAATTTCACTTATCTGTGACAGAAAATTGTTTCGTCTTTTAACAGTGTTATATAACTGTTCTGTAACCTTTATCATATCAATTTTGGGATGACGCTACTCGTCCCCTGTTCTAAATCTGTTGTTAAACAGTTACATAACATGTTATTTTCTGTTATATTACAGATTGCATCACAGTTATATACAAGTGTCGGCTGGGAGTTAGAATGTTCGAAGAGTATTTTTTTATCTTCGAACAATATTTAAATTAGGAGTTTAATTAGTTTCATATATTTGATTGTTATTTTTTAATGATATTTTCTTCTTTACCTAAAAGCTGTGGAATACATACCTTTTAGATTATTGAAAAACTCAAAGGCATACTATGAAGTCTATAAAAAAAAACAGTATTTTATCTGTAACTTATGTATTCAAGTTTTTGAGGTCTAGAATGTTTTCAAAATTACCTAAACCCTTCGACAACAACGTGGAATCGTGGAACATATACAACAACGTGGGGTCATTGCAGACCCCATTCTGTTTTTTGCGTACCGAATTTCGAGAATTACTTGGATTCAATCCCAAATATCTAGAATCAATGAAGCAACTATCCAGTAAAGTTTTTCAATAGCTTAGCGATTGTTTAAAAATGTATTGAATTTGTTATAAGCAAATAAGTAAGTGGAAATGGTTTCATGGGGATCGACAGTGATTCGTCAATTGATTCGCACTAAATATGAATCATTTATAGTCAGAAATCGTTTTTTAACTAAATCCATGAGAGAAAATAAATAATTTGTTATTTTATAAACAAATTTGATAAACGATTGGCCATATCAGGTATTTATGATGAAATAAAGTTTTTTCTACTGAATCCGACAAAAATTATAAATAAATGTCACTCACTTATGAGATTTAGTCATTCAATAACAACTGATGCTTGTTTAAACAAATGTAATAAACAAATGTACAGTTTGGCTATTTTTAGAGGTAGAAATTTGGGTTCTGCAACGTAATGTACTGTAAATTACTATTTTTCTAACCTCTAGATTAACAATTAAAAATTGACATCTTAGGCATTGATAAAAATTTTGTTCATATAATTATTGTTAACAATTGAAATTCTTGATTGTCATGCAGACGCCCTAAAAGTTTAAAAATTTGCCATTTAAACTTCATTACGTTGCAAAACCAAATTTCTACCACTGAAAATAGCCAGACAGTGCATTTGTTAATTGATTATGTTTAAAATATGATCAATTATTGTTATCGATTGATAACAAAGCGCGATTGGTAAATAATAAGCTGCTACTAACACCATAGAAACACAATTTTATCTCCAAAATTGCCTAAGACGATAAAAATTTGTTTATATAATTCTTGTTAACAATTGAAATTGTTTATTGTTATGTAAACTCACTAAAGGTTTAAAAGCTAGTCATTTACACTTGATTACGTTGAAAGAATCAAGTTTCTGCCTCTGAAAATAGCTAAACAGTGCATTTGTTAATTAAATTTGTTTAAACAAGCATCAATTATTTTCTTTGATGGATTGAGTTAAAAACGATTTCTGACTATAAATTATTCATATTTAGTGCGAATCAATTGACGAATCACTGTCAATCCCCATGAATCCATTTCCACTCACTTATTTGTTTATAACAAATTCAATACATTTTTTAACAATTGCTAAGCTATTGGAAAACTTTACTGGATAGTTGCTTCATTCATTCTAGCTATTTGAGATTGAATCCAAGTATTTCTCGAAAGCCGGTACGCAAAACAAAAATATTTTTTTTTCACTATTCCATTGAAATTCTGAAGGTCACTTATCTCCAAGTCCAACTTTTCGCGTAACAAAGGCTGACGTGATACGGAAAGAGAAGGTACTCAAAGCGGGAAGCCTTCCTGTAACCTGTACACAGCGGAAATGCGTTTTTTGTTGCGTTGGGGTCTCGAAAGACCCCACGTTGTTGTCGGTGGGTTACAAAAATGTCGACAAGGCCTGAAATTTCGAGTTCGAAATTTCGTAGCAATTATCTGGTATGAGAAATGAAATAAAAAGCTTTATAAAATAGCAAACTTGCATCTTATTTATAAATGAAGATTGTAATAAAAAAAAATGCTCGAAAACTTTAACAAATGGTAACGAAAATAAAAAATCTGATTACTCTTTTATAAAAAGTATAATCAGTCGCAAATCTTGAAGATTGATGTCCTCTGTATTTTAAAACATATAACATTATTATTTTAGCGCCTAGTTGCGTTTTTTGTATAATCTTAAACAATTTCATGTGCCCTTGCGAAATTCCATGCAACTTTAAACTAGAATTGTCCGTAACTGCACAAAGAATTATTGGCTGGTTTCTCATTTATTTTGCTTCTTCTTTGCTTATTCAAAATTTTTTATATTCCTGGTTCCATTCAGTAGTACATTGACCCGAAAAAAGGAACCGCAATCTCGACTGGTTCCAATCAACACCAGCTATGGAGAAATTACGACTGGGATAATATGTACACAATTTAAATGCGGCTCGTACTGCCAGCGAAAGAATTTGTTCTTTTCTTCATGACCTTGAACATAATAATTTTCAGAGGAGCATGGTCTACAATCTACATTCTACAATGCCAGGGGCATCGATTCGTGGAGCATTGACCGGGTACAAACCATAAGCTAAAGGTTTGTTCTTTGACTCTTGGCTTGTAGCCCAGGATAAAATACCGGTTTTAAGAAGCTGGATCACGTATTCACCTACGGAGTTCGAACTGAAATTTATCAGTACAGTAAAGGCAACTCCGTCTTCATCAACGCGACGGTAGAAACATCGCCGACTTTCCGTTATTTATTTATTTTGATAAAGTTTTCCAATTAACTAATCATTTTGAAGAAGAGGCTGTTAAGCATCATGTTTCCGCTAATTTATGGACTTATTTTATTCAGTTGCCAAGGTTGGCTGACTTTAGCCAGCCCTGCTAAGTACGATCAGCGACAAGAAGGTGATGTCAATGTACAAATTGATCTCAAAGATGTGAAAATCATCGCTCTACTGAAATCAGACATGTTTGATGATTACACGGTAATTTAAACTTTAATGCTTCGATTTTAAGAGAAGAGAAAAACTTAATTTTTCAGAGAACAATAAGGCTAATTTTTATGAAAAATTTGCGAAAGACTGTAAAGAATTTGCAGTTGCCAATTTTCAGCTTTTTGATGCAACTTTGGGACACAATATTATATTTAGAACACTTTTTTAAAAATCGGTATGTTTGTTTTAGAATTACGACTACGCTTATGATTACGCAGACTTCACTGTTAAACCAGTGGTGAAACCGACGAAACCACCTACAACAACAATAACAACTTCAAGTGAATCATCTGAAACATCAGCAACATTGTCACCAAGCTCTCCAAGTTTAGAAACTAAAACAACTGAAAGTGCTTTTTCGTCTACAAGTGCGACTATTGTTGTTACTGATGATAATAAAATAGTTGAAAATGTTACAACGTCAATTGAAAGTAATGCAGGTAAATCCACTTGATGAATTTGATTATAAAGAAGTATCTTTGATTAATTTTTTTTATAACTATAGAAATTACTTACTTTGTAGATGAAATGAGTTTAATAAAATTGAAGGACGAGGATAAGTTTGAAAACCTGTTTGGGAAAATTGTAAATGCTACTGAAGAAGCACCAAGTGCTACTACTGAAGCTTTAGCAGAGAAACCGGTACTGGTTCACAAACAGCCGAAAAGATGTCGGGCAGGATACGATAAGTCTGGAAGATGCCATCGACGAAGAATATCTTTGTTACCGTAAGTTTAGTTTAACAACTATTTTCTTTACGAATTTTCATTTGTACTGTGTCTAAAATTTTAATCAGTTTTGAGGTCGAAGCGGTAGGTACATCTTTCAAAAATACCGATTTTCATACGTAATTTCTGTTATAGAAATAATTTTTTAATAATAAGTTTTTTTTTTAAACTTAAGGTAAACTGTCAAATTGCTAAAGTAGATTTGTTCCTTTTTGAAAGGTCTTTAAACACAAGTGGAATCTATTATAACATTTTTATGCAGAAATAATTTCCATGGAACAGAATATTTTTTAAAGTGTTCTAAAAATTTTCAGGAATATTTTGAAATGTTATTGAACATTTCTTTTTTTTAATACACTAAACTCCCGGTATAAGCACGGTTTCGGGCATGGATTGCACTGGCCTTCAACATGAATCGGGGGAATCCAAACGTAAACAGACAGGGCCGCATGAACCATTTCTGTTGGATTTGGACGGCATAGCGTAAACTGAGGGTGCTTATATCGGGAGTTGAGTGTACTATAACAAGTTCTTGACTATTCTAGAAAATTCTGAAATTGTGAAGGATATTCTAAAGTGTTATAAAATATTGTACAATGGTTTTCTGAATTTTTTAGAGTGGTTTAGAATTATCTTGTATATTCCGTTATTTCTACAAAATTCTCTGCGAATTCTGTAACCTTCTTAACTCTTTTAGAATATTCTGAAATTCTCTAAAAAGTCCTGGTAGGCTCTTGAATGTCTCCAAATAGAATATTTTTCCGTTTCCTTCAAAAATCTGGAAACTTGTGGAAAACTATGGAATATTCTGAAATCTAGATAGGTTTAAAATTGTATAGAACATAGTTTATTTCTAAAATTCTTTGCAAGATTTGGAATACTTTCAGCTTTCATACAATATTTTGAACTTATTTAGAACCTTTTAGACGATATTCCCGAAGGCTCTAAAATGTCCTGAACATTTACCAGAATGGTCTTGAATTTTATAAAATATTCTAGAATAGAATAATCTACAATGTTTTGATGAATATTGATCCATTTACCGTGATCCATCTTTATATACTTTAAAGACGGAATTTAATAATTATTTGATACTTATATTTAAGAAAGTTTCGTAAATTCTGGTAACTTCTCCTAGAATTCAGAAATTGGACTGTTATACAATCTTCCTGAATTTTGTCGAATCTTCTAGAAAATTACCAAATCTTGTATAGAATAGTCTAAAGTATTCCACAAAGTCTTTTGTTAACCATCGAAAATATTCCAAATCGGTTTTCAAAATTTGAAATAGACGTTTATAAGTCGTTCAGAATCTAAGTGAAAATTATTCCAAATTTTTAAAGTGCCTTGTTCAGTGATATATACTATAATAGGTACTCATTTTCTAGATCCATGTTATTTCAAATTAAAAAACAAATTAAATATTAGAATTTTTTGCATGCATTGCCTTTCACTGGAACTGTATTCGGGCATTCCTGAAAAATTAGAGATAAATATTTTATTAATTTTTCCTTATGTTTCTAGACTTGCAATGAAAGTGGCACCCGAATTGATACGAAGCATGAGACGATTGATCCATTGATGACTTTCATGAACGAAATTGGACTGAACTTTTACAGTAACTTATGTTTAAAAAATATCATCATCTGTGATTGCTAGAACGTAACATACAATCATTTTTAATTATCAAAGATTAAAGAAGATAATGATACTTGATCTATGAACTTCTTAGACTATAGAATTCACAAATATTAAAACAAAAATATAACTACAAGAAACCACAAAAATGTATTTACTTTTCTTAAATAAAAGTTTTCTTTTCATTACAATTATGTACAGCTATTGGAAGATATTTTTTATAAAAAGACCAATTATTTTGAATACAAATTTGTTCAATTGCTTAAAATAGCTTAAGCTTTTCATTAATATTTAATGCATTTTAAAGTTGAAATGTGTAATTCGAGAGAGTTTGATTAAATGTACCTATGTATAAACTCAACTGTAACTATTATTGTGAAATAAATATTTCAGAAAAACTGTCCCGGGTGTACTTGTTCTGACGTTCAACCACTTTCGATTTAAAAAACTGTTGACTAAAAATTTCCAAATAAGTTCTTACTTTTCACAATGTAAGTGAACGCATTATATACTCAACAAATGATTAAAACAATTTTTTCAATATTTTCAATTGCTATTATAATTGATTCTTCATATCACTAAAACAGCTTCTCAAGTTTTCAGCTATCAGATAGACTACGATAGCTATATCAGTGATAGACATTAGATTCATTTTCTGCCCCTATGCTTATAAAACTGAATGGACTATATGATGCTAGACTTTACTTACACTGTAAAAAATGCCTGTTGGAACTTTCCATTAAATTGATTGGAAGTTTATTTTCGAGAATAGAAGAGAGAAGAGAATAGAACCCTAACCCGCCAAGTTTCAAGTCGAATGTGTTACCATTAGACCAGCATTATACTAGCAAGGAACAAATCTCCTCTTACTCAAATACATGATCACTTATCCGCTAGACGGGATAAAGTAAGTGTAACGCAAAATTCCAAATACCGATATTGTAAAGTACTTGTATGTTTAACGGCGCGTATTCTGTGGAACTAAAATACACGCACACCGAACCCATATACCCGATAAATTCCTTCTTAGGACTGGATAGGACCTGCTTAAAAAACACCCAGTAATAAGGCTTGAATTGAAAAGAATTGTGAAATTCCGATTTCAGCGTAAAAATTAACATTTTTCTATCCTATTTAAAACCTGATTCTTCCGCGGACCTCCAATCCGCAAGAGAATAATACATTTTTCAGAAATTTAATTCCCTGCAGTTCCCATATAGCGGTAGCAACGACTCTCGGAATTATTTTGTGTTCCAGAAACAGGACAAAATTCACATTTATTTAATTCTTTCCAGTACCTTCAAAAAATATCTATAATTACTTGTTTTTAATTTCGTAAAGTAGGATACATTTCAAATTTATTTAATTCCTTCCATTTCTTTCAGAAAATATGTATATTGAATTACATATTGAATTTAATTCCCACGGGTACCTTAAGAAAATATTGGTTTGAATATATTTTAAATCCTTTTTTCTGGAATATAAGTTTAATGGTTTAAATTTTAGTGAATCTTATGAATAAGATTTTTGATATCTTTATATAAATAAATATAATATACTTTTTAAATGTATAAGCTATAAATAAAGTGAAAAAGGTGGTTGAAATTAATAATTTTAAGGATTGTAATTGTAATTACACAAATCTGTAACTGATCAAAGATTGTACAAAATGTTTACTGTTAAATGTATGGATTTTAATAAATAATAAATAAATAAGTAATGAATTAAAAATAGATACTCATAAAGTAATAATAATAATAAATTAACAATAAAGTGAAAGTCAAGATAAAAACAAAACGAAAATGAATTGATAATAGTAAATGGATAAATAATTGAGTGGATAATCAATAAATGGATAAATTATTGAGTAGATAATCAATTAATGGATAATAATTACATTATATCACAAGAAATAATATTATTTATTTATATCAATGAAAAACTTCTAGGTTGCATTCAAGTTGAATTGCCATAAAATATTCTACAATAATTTTTAGTGTATCAGTGGGAAATTAGGTTAGTGCAAAAAAATTGAAATCATATGAATTCGTTTTTATTGATAGTACTATTATTTTTAACGTATATTTGCATATTGATGAAACACTTTCGCAAATTTGTTTCACTCTGACGGAAAATAAATAAAAAATTTACAGATTCTTCTTTTTTTCTAAATCGCGTATATATTTATACAAGGATGCTTAATAGGGTGGAAAATTTTTTTTTTCATATCTATTATGGCTGGTAAAAATATTTTTCTACATATCAAAATGAGTCTTCATGACTTTTTTCAGATTTTTAAAATGATATCTCCAGTTAGTGGAAACTTTTTGAAGTTTAAAACTTTGAAAACAGTGATTTTTCGATATATTTCAATGTTATGTCACCATTTCTTTATCAAATCAGCTTTCCTTGTGCGAATGTATGTATTTTAATGTAACAAACTAATATAGATCCGTTAATCAAGTGATTGTATTATTTTTCATTTCAAAATTAACTTCAGTCAACATTGAATTCATAAGTGGAACAGTTCTGATAAGACGAAAGTGATTTTGATTAATGTCGAATACCATACCGAAATCTACATGCGAAAATTAGTATTTTATTCGTCTTTGACTAATATACCTGCAATGCGAGTCATATACATGTATTTGAGGTCCTAAAAGACCCCTTAAAAGGATAATCAAACAAAAAAAAATGGTACGATTTTGTACCATTTTTGATTATCCTCAAAACATTCATTTTCATATAAAAGTGTATATGTGCGTAACTGTATTTATCACCAGGATAGAATTTACATAAAATAGGATTTACATTAAAAATCGAAAAGAAAACCTAAATTGATAGGAACTTTGGGTTTAAACATGTAGGTGCCTTTAATTAAACTGTGCCTTGTTAGGCTGTTTTTTTATTTTTTCAATTATTTTCGATCTGCCCTTATGCAAATACCATATCCATTTTATTGAATTTAAGTAGTAAACATTTTTCTATACAATAGAATACGACTCATTACTGAAGGAATTAACGCACAATATGTTTAAAATATATTACTACCAATACAATTTTTTAAATATAATTACACTTCTTTATTTCATTACCCAATTGCCACTTATTAATCAGAAATTTTAAATTATTCGCTAACAATTAATTTCCATTTTAATTCAACCAAGCGTTTTGAAATTGAATTTATTTAAATCCATTCTATTGCTTCTTTTGCACACTCGAACTTTTCAGTTCCCTTCCGTGCAATTTTCGACGTTCATTAGCAGGGATTCAATTTTATTGATCCTAACTACAGATTTTCGTATTTTTCAATTCCTGTCAGTACTGTTCTGTGAAATTTTCCGATTTGCATCGAAGGGAATTGATTTTTTCTCATATCTATTTCCCCGACGGTTTAAAATACGACCGGAAAAATCAGGTATTAAAATGAATAAAATTTTTTAATCCCAATCAATGCAAGCCTTCTTTCTGGGCATACTAGACCCTACAAGGGGTCTTATTTCATGTCCCACATAGAACCCCTATAAAACCCCCTAAATCCCGTCTTAGGGCTACATGCGACATACTTGAAACTCACGTAATACTGTCTGCAGGACATGAAGTAAGGAGCGATGCTTCTGGGGGATAATTGCAAAGCCCCTAGAATATCGAGGGAGCGAGTTCTCACACTTCCAAGCTATGATGAGATCGCCGTGTCAAAGGCTGAGTGGCACCAGGTTACCAAATCCTTGAACACCCCGGCGTGCTCCCCTCAGTCGAGGCGGACACGGTGGAGTCACGAAGCAGGTGTCCTAAAGGAGACTTTGGGATATCAGTTCTAATTTCTTAGTATGTAGACCCTCCCCTGCAAGCGGGTTTCTGCAGGGGAAGTTCTTTATTTTTCTAGCTACGTGTGGGATCATCATGGTCGAAAAAATCAAAATAACAAAAACTAACGAGTTCTCCAACCCGTGGAGCTCATATAACTCACCGTCAATGGGGTGTCGGATAACGTAACATCATCTGGAGCGACTCCTCCTGCTCGGCCTTCGAGCAAGAGGAGACGCCCCCGAATTGATTTATCAATCCTTCTCTATGGCACGCGTGAACTGGACTACTCCTTACGGTGGGGAATTAATTATTCCTGCCCTAGGAAAAGGCGTGTTCGGACCTGGTCGCGGTGAGGAGGCCTAAGAACTCTGATGGGCAAGAATTCGTGGTTAGTAGGGTGGAAGTATCAGCGTGAATTCGACTAAGCAGCGAAAATCGGGTGGCTCTCGATTCCCAAAATCAGTTTCCTAAGCCAAGGCGTGAAAAATTGCCTGACCTCTTCAAGCGGGGTTCTGTAGAGATGGACCTAATTTTTTTCCCTAGCTACTCGTGGGAACAAAATGAGTTCTTTCCAAAATCATAAACAAAACATAGAGGGGGAGAGAAGCTGGAAATTACCGATGGAGCCTTAGAGCATACTTCGGAATCTCTAAGTAGGAGGTAGGGACTTAGGTGGACCTTCGTGTGGTGTTGATGTCGTGGGGTGAAACCGGAAGGTAAAACTACGACGAGCTAAATTATCGGGAGCTGCTAGGATGAGGTTGAGACGCCGCAATTATTAAATCAATCGGAATCAACAACCAGCCAAACGGAGACTCCAAAGCGGCTCATTCTGATAGCAGCACATCGAATAAAATCAGCGAGAAGAAGATGCGGCTGAGAGGTCCAGGTCTCTTATAGTCAGGCTCTTTAAAGTCACCTCAAAGTGGCCATAGTCATCGAGGGGTTACCAGTAACCAAGCTCGCTAATTGAAGCGGCATTAGTGAAGAGAATCGGCTGGGTGCAACCAGGCGAAGTCATCCCAAGACTTGAAAATTATTACTGCATCAAAAATGAGGCTTTTATCGTCATCTGTTTGAAAGAAGTATCTCGCACTTGACTTATTGAAGCTGTTGGCGGAATACAACCTTCGACCGGAGCTAAGATCAAAGTGATCGACATCAAAGACTTCCCAAGGCCATGAAAACGGGAGGATGGTACGTTATTGATGTCGAGGCGGGTAGTCAAGCTACCCCACTTGTAAGAACGGCAGAGCCAGGAGTGGAAGACAGTCTCGAGAACATCGACTGCGCGCCTCACTATGGGTTGAAGAGGATCAATATGAAGATCCTCTCAAAAACCAAAGTTACACCCGAAGATAGAGCTCCGAATCTGTTTTCGGATGAGGTGGAGGAGACAACTGGAAGTTCAAATGGACATTAGATATCCCCCTTCCAGTCTGGATTTTGTCCAGATAAACTTTCAACATACTAAAGGAGCGCCCACTATCTTAAGCAGCCCTTTGACAGCGGAACATACGGTTTTTGCCTTAATAAAAAAACCTTGGACTTACAAAGCCCAAAATGTCTCTTATATTGCACTATAATTTCACCAAGTTTCATTAAAATCGAACTACCACTTGCAGATTCTGATATTCATGACGTGTACTGGTCCAGCTCTCATTGCAGATAAGGTATATTCTCACTGCGACGAAAATGATATCCTTAGAGAAGAACAAAAAGGATGTTGTAAAAATTCGCGGGGTAGTAAACATCTAGTCATCATAGACGCAAGCTTTAAAATAAGGAAGGAGGGGAATATGAATACTACTTGGGCAACATGCCACTGTCTTTCAGGCGGAGGTCCTGACTGTTTTTGGTTGCGCTGAGACATTAATAGAGGAAAACGCTGCTGTTAGGCACCTTTACAATCTGCTCGGACAGCCAAGCGACATTAACTATATCGGAGATAAAAAAGCAAGTATTTGCATGGGCTTAGGACTTCGCCCTTAAGTACACCCTGCGTAATCTTGACAAATTTGGTATACAAGTTTTCACAGAAGCGTAAAATTTCTTTAGAATAATAATTATTTTAGTGCTAACACTTAAAGAGTGGACTTTTCTCCGAAAACAGCATACATAAACATAAACTAAAAAATATAAAAAATGCATAAACATAAACCACCGCTACTGGGTTTCTCAGATGTATTTGAATGACGAATGTTAGCGTGAACAAGTTATCAAGACAGCTCCTCCCCTTTCTGAAGCTCGACTGTGATTCGGTGATTAAGTTTAACTGGTAAGAAATTCCCTAAACTTGAACACGCTTAAGAATTTGAAGTCTTAATTACAGAGTGGATAAAAATTTCAATCAAGTAACAATTCGATGGTTTTTACTTATTTCAAAATGAGGCATTTAGTATATAATACAAATAATTACAATTTAAAAATACTCAGTTCTTTCAATTATCTTCCTTGATATTTTCGTTAATAATTTTTATGAATCCTCTCTCGTAGACTAACCTGGGTAAAGTCACGTCCAAACTTTCGTCTTTCAAGCTTTGTATTTTTTTCTCGTGCAAATATTCCAAAATATCTGCAAATAAATTTAAATAGTTTACTAATAAATCGAAAAATTGTGTGTGGCAGTGAGACCACACGGCAGAAGTGAAACTTTACAAAATTATATTTTTAATATGGGCTTCTAGAGAATGACGAGATGTAATCTTTTTCTATTTTCTGTTTTTTTTTTCATCGGATAAGTATTTCTGATAATAGGCATGAAAAACTGAAAAAATTTTGTCCCCAAATTCGAATACTTTTAAAGAAATAAATCGTCATAAGATGGGCAAATATTGTTAGAACTGTTTAAAACTTAGATGCGCACACGAAATGTGCCCAAGCGATGCCTAAAACTGAAGAAAAAACTAAAATACGCCTATTGCTTAATAATACTTAATTGCAACTTGAGATAGATCGGCAACACCGTTTTTTCAGTCTCGTCGACAAAAAGTTAGAGTTGAAACAACTTCCAGTAAGATACTTGTTCCTCGCTATTGAAGGGAGATTTTTGGATATTTCCAGATCGATTCATTGAGAAGTGGCGGAAATATGCATTTTACAAGAAAGCACGCGACGCCGCCAACAGCGAGCACGCTGCACTCAATACTTTTTGTCGGCGAAACTGAAAACACGGGGATACCGATCTGTATCAATTTGTAATTCAATATTATTAAACAATAGGTAATTTTAATTTATTTCTTCAGTTTTTAGGCATTTCTAGGGTATATTTCGTGTGTAGATCAAAGTTTCAAACAGTTCTAATAATATTTCTTCTGATGGAAAACCAGGAAATAGAAAATCATCATGAGTATTGAGAAGGTCGCATACTAAGAGAGGACAGAGAGAGTGAGGGGCGGAGCGTATACGTGCTCAGCGTGGCTGTAGTGGGGATATCGAAAAGAAGTCTTTAGAGCAGTGGTCGGCATGCTCTTGACCAAGTCAGGGTAGCCTGACCGGCCTGACCGACGACCTACTTTCTGGTCAGGTACCTGCGAGCTTGGGCAGACCAACCCTTCCCTCAGGGGTCCTTTGTTGGAAAATAAGAGAAAAATTTGAAATTAAAAGTTTCTTAATTCTGAAATCCGCGATTTAAAAGTGATGTATTTGGAATCTACATATTTTTCCGATTCCAACGACATGTAATTTGTCTATAAAGGTTGAAAATTTGAGAAGTATTTAGTATTAAATTAAATATTGAGCTAAAGTTTCTTGATATTAAACTCCTTCAAATTTTCAACTTTTCTAGGCAAGTTATATATCATTTGAATCGGAAAAATTCGTAGATGCTGATTATGCTATTGTCAAATCGCTAGTTGAAAAATTAAAAGTTTTTAAATTTCCTTACATTGACCTGCCTATGGACAAAAGACCCTTGCTGGAGAAAGCTCACTCACACTGAGGTTCACGGATAGACCGAAAAGTAGTAGAAAAAATTATTCCGGGACAAACCTGACCATACCTGAAAAGTGAGCAAAAAGTTTGCCGACCACTGCTTTAGAGCAATTGCGAATCGCCACATAAAAGGGGAACTCGAATAGAGAGAAGGTATAGCCAGTACGTAAAAGAGAGACAGAGAGATTTCCCGATCCAAACCCTGCTCGGTCGTTTTTTTCAATTCATTCCCGTCCCAAAAGAACATTCACTTCAAAAATGCATACTGTCATGCAATGTACTCAATGATAATTACGCACCACTGAATTCGGTAGAGCCAATTTCTTCCGAAGCCGAACGTATCAGACCATAGAAAATCTTCGAAAGGAAAAAGGTAGTAAATCCATCGAAATATTTGCATACTTTTGGCCAGAATATTTCTCGCAGTCCAGTTATATTTTCCTTGTAGAAACTGTAAGAGAAGATTCAGAAATTTAGAGTACTAGAAGGAATGCATACAATTTTCTCGAAACAATAATATTATTTTTAACTCACTATTCGATAAGTTTGATCTTTATGTCGTTCATGAAGATTTGACCTGGGCAAAAGAGTTGCATGTGCAACTCATAGTACCAAAGTTCTCTTAAGAGTTTCTGATCCATTTCCATTTTCTTCTCCATTTCATCCCAGAGAACTTTAGGAATTATCGCGCTTTTCAGTTCATGAAGATCTTCAGAAAGTGTAACCACAAGTAATTTCTTTATAAACTTTTCACGCATCGGCACTGTCCAGACTATATGCTTGTCATTCTCGGGCTTCGCGTTTGACAATTCAGAACTATTTGATCTTCTCTCTTCTTTAGAAACGACATTTTTCTGGAATTCTTCAACTACGACGCTGAGTTTTCCATTTTTGATACACACTCGAGGCAAGTATTTGTCAGTTGGCTGGGTTTTCAATTTGGAAATCATTTTTTTGTATAAGTATTCCATAATATCTGCAAGTATTGATATTTATTTAAATGTTAAAGAGTTGATAAAAAAGTATCTAGTGCAAAATAATCATTTCAGGGTGGTCACTCAAGACCCAGAGAAAATTGCCGGTTCGAATATAAACGTTTTCCTGGTTATTTGAAAGATACCACGACATAAAGGTGCAAGTACCAAAACTTGAATTTTACAGGAGACACAAAAACGGTCTAAATTTAACGCATTTAATTTCTTTTTAAAACAAGAAAGTCTTTTTGAGCCACTACTTAGCTCTGCCGAACCATGAAAGGAATATCCTGAAGGAAGCAGCCACCTACGAGAAACCCTCTTGTAAATCCTACGTCGCATCCCCGAAAACAAAAATACTGATACAAAGAGTCGCGTAATTTTTGAATTAAAAAAAACGTACTTTCGAGCTATTAATAAACTTTATTGAATCGTAAAAAAAACTGGCAGAAAGGAGCAATCACTTTTTAAAAAAAACCTGGATTTTGACCCACTTTTAAATCGAATTGGACCATGATCTTCTACAGAGACATGAGTTAGATCGAAATAATTAGTTTAAGCCAAAAAAATTAATTTCCAAATAGAATGTCTAAATTAACGAATCTAATGCCGGATAATATAATCTTTTTGTTCGCGAGCGAGAGAAGTTTATATCAGAAAAAAAACGATGCATTGTTTAAAAACCTTCCTGACGACAAATAAATTAAATGACAGGTCACTGAGAATAAATAATAAAACAGAATTATTTTAATGTTAATAAAAAGCTCAAAAAAACGAACTTGTCTATATTTAAATCATTTCTAAAATACATATACAATTAATTTGAACTTGTCTACCGAAACGACGAGACAAGTTCTCAATTTAACGTTCGGACGACGACTAAATTTGCTTGCAAAAGGTACGAAAGGTTCTCACTCATTCTGGAATATGACTCAGCGATAGAAGAATAAGGATAGAAGAAGAAAGCGATAACACTTTAAAATTAGAATTCCATTGAAATGTAAACATATGAAATTAAAGTCTAAAATGAAAATTCGATGTTAAATAAGT